>JABUQX010007310.1:25000-30000 GCA_015478945.1 Trachelipus rathkii | reverse complement strand
CACAGCAGACTCTTCTCACGCACTATGATCTCCTTACTCTTATCTACATTTGCTTTCGAACCTCCTCCTTTTTCACATACTGTTAAGCCCCTATACCAAATCTCTCAAATTTTCTTCAGATTCGCCAAACAAAACCAAATCACCAGCGTACAAAACGTTGGGCACCCTACACTCTCTTCCATTCTCCATCACTTTAACACCTTTCCTTATTACCTCTACCTCTAATTCTTTCAACATCCCATCCATTTAAAAATTAAATAGCCATGGATACTTAACACATCCCTGCCTCAATCTACTAGTAATATTAAACCATTTGCTCTCCACTTTATTTTTTCTTACACACGCTTCACTATCTACATAATACTTTTAATTCCATTCCCATGCCTACCAGCCTATTCCATATATACTAACACCTGCCACAGAGTTTCCCTGTTAATCTTGTCATACGGCTGTTGCAAGCCCATAAAACCCAAATATAATTTATATATCTTCTCTTACATTTTATCATTCATTTGTTTCAATGCAACAGCCACCACTCGACTATAGTACTGGAAACGGCACCTTGTTTTCCCCAATCAGTCCTTCATCAACTCAACGCACCCTTTCTCCCAAACTATCAGCTATATTTTCCATACAACACTCAATAAACTATTTCCTCTATAATACCTTCAGTTCCTTATCCCACCTACCCTTATATAAGGGTACATTATGCTCTCCTCCAACTCCCTCGGAATATACCTCCATAACGCTTTGTTTAAAAAACTTCCAAATCATCAATCACGATTCGCCTATATTTTTACCTGGATTTTACGAAAAAATCTTTTGTTTTCATTCTCCTCATATTTTTAAAATCAATAATTAAAACACAATTTTTTGACAGGGGATACAAATTTCGTCATCTTATGTTAATTTTCAAAAGAACTTGATTTCCTGAAAACTTTATTTCTGAAGAATGTTCCCAGAATTTATTTTTGACTTAACTTTTCGAAAATTACTTCAGCAAAATTTAAAGACAAATCCAGCTAAATTACAGCTCCTAAGGATATTTTGTATATGAGCTTTGCCTTTTATGGGGAAATCAGTTACGAAATTCGCCGTAAATTGACGTGGTTTTAAAACAAACTTTACACAGTTAATTTAAGATATATATTTTCGAGTGAAAAAAAAAAAAAAATGGAAATATTTTTAATTTAAAGATAAAATCCCTTTACCTCTTGCTCATCAGTAATAGAATATTGTTCAGTGCAGTGACTCGGCGATGCCAATATCATAGGAAAGACTTATGAAGGCTTTCATATCGTATGGATTAGCATAAAGGTATTATCATTTAGAACTCCGACCATTTACAATCCCCCTATTCAGCTTAAATGCTCATTCTCTCAGAAAACGAACGATTACATGATATCGAATTTTGGAATATAGCCCACAAACTGAGGAACCGATCTTCAGTTGTTAGAATCTTTGGTATATTTGGCATCTCAAACAGACCTTAAATGAAAATTCTAAGCTTTAACAGTCTTTTATACTGAAGTGAGATTTTGTTTAAAATCATAGACTCTTAACCACACAATGTGGTAATCATTCACCAGATTATGCAATGAACTGCTTATTTATTTTATATTATTTAAAACTTCCAATAAACTGGACACAAAATTGCGTACAAAAATTTATCGTTATATTGTAAGTTTTGAAAATGGGAGATTCTTACCAGAAATTAGTCGGCTAATAATAATTACAATGTTAATGTTATTAAATTTATTTCCCCGTGATATATAATCCAATTTATCGATTTGAATTAATATATTATATACGTAATTCTATCTCAAATATATAGTATTTTTTAAATCATATATATATTATATTTAAAATGCTTTTTACATTCAAAATGATTTTATTTAGAATCGATAAGAATCATATCAAAAGGTACAAAAATCATCTAGAAAATCTTAGCAATAAAAAAAAAAAAAAAAAAATAAAATGCAAATATATATAAATTATTGAGGTATATAATATCTATGGATAAATCTTATATATATTATACATCGATCCATCAGGATATATATATTATATATATTATATATATATTTGTAAAATGACGTCCTTACACGGGCGTCAGAGTCATTTAGAGACGTCGAACAGTAGTTTTTGGGTAGGCAAATGATAAAGAAAAATACATTGGCTTTAAAAATGCCAAAGTACTTGCAAGTACTTTGGCTAATTTTAAGTACAGGAGGTGCAGTACAGTCAAGTACATTGGGTGTTAAGAAAATGCAAGGTAAGTATAAGAGAGCATCCAAAAAATTGTACTTAAGTCCAGTACAAGTTACAAGTATTAACTTGACCAGCCTGATATGTATTATAGTGGTATATATATATTCAATATATTATATAATATATATATATATATATATATTATATATATAATATATATATATATTAAATATATATATATATTATCGATATATATATATATTAATTTATATATTATAAATATATATATATATTATATATATATAAAATATTATATATCTATATATATTTATATAATATATATAATATATATATAATAATAATATATAATATATTATTATGTATAATATATTATATTTAATATATATATATATATATATATATATATTATATATATATATATAAATAATTATTATATACTTATATATTATATATATATATTTATATAATATATTATATATATATCATATATAGTATATATATTATATTATTTTATATATTATATATATATATAATTATATTACAGTATATATATATATAATTATATATATATTATATATTATATTATATATATATACTATGTTCATGATTATATTTATATATATATATATATATATATATAATTATATATATATATATTTATTATATATAAATAATATATATATATAATAATATATATTATTTATATATATGTATTTATATATATATATATATTAATATTATATATATATTAATATATATATATTATATTTATTATATTATATAATAATATAATATATAATATATTAGTATATCTATATATATATATATCTATATATATAAATATAATATATATATATATATATATATAATAATATATATACATATATATATATTTATAGTAATAACCTTATATATATACTATATATAATATATATATAGATATATTATAATTATTATATAATATATTATATATTATATATTATAATTATATATATATATTTATTATATATTATTATATATAATATATATATCTTATTTATATATTTATATATTATATATTTATATATAAATGTTAATTATATATATATATATTTATATTATATATATATAATATATAATATATATATATAATATATATTAATATTATATTTATATATTATAATTATTATTATATATTTATACATAATTATGTATATAATATATATATATTATATTTATATATATTATATTATATAATATTATAATTATAATAATATAGGCAAACAAAACAAGAAGCTCGTAGAAAGGAAGGTCACGAACTTGTGCAATCAGTTGAGTTAACTGAAGGATCTTTGATGACCATAATGAAAGGAAAAGGTTTCTACGAAAGAGATTAAAAGAAGTAAGGCTAATGAAGAATCTGAAATGTTTTTATTATTTAACTGTCTCCTAGTGAATCTTAGCCGTGAGTAGTGAATTCTTAAAAAAAAAAAAAAAAAAAAAAGTCCTTTAGTGTTAATTTAAAATATATATTAATATAAATATATAAATATTTATATAAATAATATATAGATATTAATTATATTATATATATATATATATATATATATATATATATATATATTATAATATTATATATATATATATATATATATATAACACAGACCTTAACAAAGAATAACATTATTAACACAAATCAAGGAGAGTTCTGGAAGCAATACAACCAAAATCTGAATCACAAGACAAAAGCAAGACAAACTTTCCGCACAATAAAAAACCATAGCATCACATAAACAACCCCTTCCACCACACGAAACAATCTGCAAACAAAATAATAAAATACCTAGTCCAAAAAATCAAAGTAATATCATCATGTCACACTATTAAAAAATTAGCCATAAAACCACAATCTTTTAATAGAGAAATCATTAATGAAACGACTTAAAAAATAAAAACCCCAAAAATTTCCAAGCAGAAGTCCCAGACCATATATCAAATACTCACCTCAAAAATTTGGGAACCATGGCAATTGAAGCCCTCACCCAATTATTTAACACTGTATGACAAACTAACACTCTCCATCCTATCTGGAATCACGCTCATAAAACTCGTATACTAAAGCCAGGTTAACCACCTAATATCCCCGGTTCATTCAGACCAATTTCACTGCACCTCACAATATCCAAAGTAATGGAAAAATTAATTCCCAATTGAACCTTACCTTATATTCCTCTATTCAACACACAAAATGAATTTAAACAAAAACATTCAACAACCACTCTCCTAACTGTTTAACGCACCATATTTTGAATAACTTTAACCAAAATATTCCCCCGTCTCACCATTCTAATCGCAATAGATATCAACAAATTCAATACAGTCCACTGACATATTTTAATAGATAAAATACTAAATACTAACATGCCCACTAAAGCCCAAAAAAATAGTAGCAAACCTCCTATCACGGCGTGCAGCTAAAGTTACAAGGAGGACGCTCCTCCCCTATGTACAAACTATATTCTGGTTCCTCATCCTCCTCCTTCTCCTCTCAGTTGTCCTATGCCTTTGCCTGTGATTACATTTGATCGGGTGCATGGGCTCCTGAAATCTATGAACGTTATAAAGGCAGGTGGCCCGGACGGCATTCCTCCTCGAGTTTTGAGGGAGTGTGTTTCCGTGCTGGCCCCTCCCCTCGTTCAACTATATTATCTATGTATCAATACTAACACTGTCCCTCAGTGTTGGAAGCATCACATGTTCAACCCTTTCCTAAAAGGAAGCGCCTATCC
>JABUQX010007310.1:0-10000 GCA_015478945.1 Trachelipus rathkii | reverse complement strand
TAATTGACAAAACTTTTCACTAATTTAATTTCGATATTTTAAATTACTACATTTACAGTTTTAAAGGAATTAGAAAAATTACTAATAATCTTTTTTTTTATGGCTGGCTTCGGAGATTTTGTCCAAGCCAACATTTCCTTGGTTTGACTTTTTCACAAGTCATGTTCCAATATTTATAAAACAAAAATGTTACAACTGTTTCGAATTAAAATCTTTTTGAAATAACAATAAACGTTTATATTTTTAATGGATTTAACTTTGAACCAAGTACAAAATATTTTTTTATTAATCTTTACCGCTTATCAACTTCTGATTTATTTCAAAAGAATTTAACTCTGAGCAATCATACGAAATCCAATCCTTTTTCAATTCAACCTCAAACAGCTTGATACAAAGCAGTCGGTTTCTGGAGTGATCTGTGGAAGGTTGTTTGATTTCGTGCATGGAATTATTGTGAAATTTTTAAAATTTGGGAGGAATAAAGTGAAAAAAAAATTATCATTTTCAATTTTTTTTGTGCTATAAATAAAATATTTACAGTGTTGTGCCGGTCATTTTTTTTTCTAAGCCGAGTTTAATTTTGGTAAGCCATTTTTATTTTTTATTTTTTCTTATTTTGCATGAATAATATTAACAAGTGCACGCGCTTCTTAGACCTAACATACGCTAGAGAAAGCTTGAATAATAAAAATGATAATTATAATAATGATTATAATAATAATAATAATAAATATCTTAAATAATTATAATGATTATAATAATCATAATAAAAGATATAATAATAATAATAATAATAAATATCTTAAATAATTATAATGATTATAATAATCATAATAAAAGTTATAATAATAATAATAATAATAAATATCTTAATAATTATAATGATTATAATAATCATAATAAGAGTTATAATAATAATAATAATATTTATATTAAAAATTAAAATGAATAAAAAATTATAATAATAGTTATAATAATAATAATAATAAAATAAATAATTTTGAAAAGTGTTTATAATGATATTCCAGGGAATAATAATTTATAAATATATAATTGTAAAATAATCAAAAAAGTAAAATAATTTTAATATTCAAATTTTTATAATAATAAGGACATAATTTTTGAAAATCATTTTAATAATAATTATAATAACAGAATAATAATTTTGATTTTTTTTAGTAATCCTAATAATATGAACTAATTAAATAAGAATAATTATTCAAAATATTAAGTAAGATATACGTATATCTAATTATAATAAAATAAATAATTATAAAAATAAATTATAATAATAATAAATAAAAAAAAATAATTATAAAAATTCAATTTTTTATATTTGTTTCTAATAAAAAATGATAATAATAATAATAATAATAATAATAATAAATAATAATAAATAATAATAATAATAATAATAATAATAATAATAATAATAATAATAATAATAATAATAATAATAAAAAATAATGAATAACTATAATATTGTAATAATTTAAATATAATAATTAATAATAATAATAATAATAATAATAATAATAATAATAATAATAAAATTTAATAATAATTATAATAATAACTACATAAATAAATTTTAATAAAAATACTATTTATATTAAAAAATTAAGATTTAAAAAAAAAAAAAAAAAAAAAATTATTCACAATTATAGTTCTTAATAATAGATATTAATAATAATCATTTTTAGTAATCCTCAGTACTTAAAGTCTACTTTAAATAAATTTGATTTAAAAATAATATTAATATTAAAGATAATAATAATTAAAATAATAATTTCAATACAATAATTCATTAATGTTAATAATAATCCGATAAAACCCAATTATAAACTAATTTTTTTTGTAATTATAAATAAGAAAATAATTATAATAATAATAAAAATATTTGGATTAAAATAAGATAATTGAAAAATAACAAAAACAATAATAATTTTTTTTAATTAGTTATTTAGAATATGAAAGATTAATAATAATAATATTTTTCATAATGATTATAATAAGAAAATAATTGTAATTTTAATAACAACTATAATAAATAACATAACTATAATATCGTAGTAACCGATAATAATTAATATGATTTTTTTTTTATTACTTTCTTTTTACATTTTTGTAATACAGAGCTAACTTTTATTACTGTATTTTAAGCTGCACTTTGAATTTGATTTTGACACTGTATGGTAATATGGATCTAACTTTATTTAATTTATTTTAATGCTTTTAACCTTTTCCTCATTCTCACGCTGTATGGTATTTTAGAGCTCTAGCGCCATTTTCTTTAACAACCACCTTTTTCTTATTTTACCATTTTTAACATAGCCTTAAAACTCGGCATGCATCAATTATGTTTTGTTTATTGGGATATATTTATTATTAATTTTTTTTAATGTTTCATAATTTGTAAAAAAAAAAAAAGATGATTTTTTTATTAATCTTTTTAATTTATTACTTCACGCCTTGGGGTCACTTATTATTGGTATTTATTTTATTTTATTTTTTTCAACCAGGCGTGGTGTATTGGGATAGAATTCCCATTTCTGTGTTAGATGCGAAATATACCGATGTAAATACAAGAGCCTTTAAATTACTTATCCTACAAAAAAGTAAGGAGAAAAAGTGGCGCGTCCCTTGCCATTCCTGGCATTACACCAACGCCATTATTAACTTCGGTACAAGAGCGATAGGTGAAGTTCGCATTACGGTACGTGACATATTATTTATTCTTAACATGCACTTGCACATTCATTTTATATTTAACCGGAGAATACGGTAGGCTTCTCCAAACATACTGCCACAAAATCACTGCCAATTCATTTTTTATAACGATTGCCACGTTCATCATTAAATAAAAAGACCATCACAAGACATTAAGTGATGCCATTCTTAACTTCTCCGTCCGGAGAGATTTTATGTGACAAAGAAAACGTCACCCTATCATAAAATGCAATTAAGGCAATTCCAGAAGACTGAGTTTCACTCTCATACGTCTCCTTCCTTCGAGCCAAACCATATTGCTCGAACCTCATGTTACAATAGGAGAAGAGTCCTAACTTACTCTTCTCATTCTTATGGAAGATTTCCATACAATCAGGGTCCACCTGACGACTTCAATTTTTACGATTGGAACTCCAATTACCAAATTAAACGAAGAGCCAAGACAATCTTCACTCATTTTTCCAATCATGATGATTCCTCCCGACAGTGGAGAATTCCCCAACCTTTAAGTAGTTATTGCACCGGTGATCGCCCGAGAGCTCACCAGCAATATCTTCACCAGGCTCACCGACAAGGTCAAGCCCCAAACTACCACACCTATGGAGGAAAACGAAGAGCACCTGACGCTCTCATGCCTCCCCAATTGAGGAATTTTGAGAACTCCTTTGACAATTCGGAAGTCACAGGAGCATTTTTAGAAAAGAGTGACCAGAGCAAGTCCAATTCTGACTCCCTCCAACGAACCAGTGATTTCCCTAGTGTTTCTCAACTAATGTTTTCTCCTCCACCTCCTTCCTCCTTTGATAATTGTATTAAAAATTGCAACGACTCACCCTCCGAGTCTAGTGATAAAGTGAAAGAAAAGTTTAATAAAAATTTAATTAATAAAGTGAAAGAAAATTCTAATTATGATTTCGATAACGTAAAAATAAATAAGCAAATTATTAAATTTTTTAAATTAGGCAATTTCAATAAAAGTGTACACACCATAAGAGATGATAAGAATTCTCAAATACACCCCACGTTAGGTACACTAAATATAAAGGATAGGGTTCCGGATACTGTGAAAGCATGGATCGAGGGTCCTAGTCACTTTAGCAGTATCCGAGGTTGTGCCAATGGCACTAACTTATTTAGCTCCCAAAACAGATTTAGCATTGATACACAGGAAAATGGGCAACAAATGACCGATTAGCTCACCACCTAAATGTTAAAAAGAAAATGGTGGGAAATAATGTGAATACTTTTAGGGAAAAACAGAGGGTTAACACTAATCCTAACACTTGTTCTGATACAAAAAACACAGGTGTATTAAATAATGTTAATTATTATTTTAGGGAAAACCAGAGGGTTAACACTAATCCTAACACCCTACCTACTCCTAACAACCAACATGTATTTTAAATAAATGTTTTTCTACACATCTCCTCTACCCATTCAGTAGATTAGTATGATCCTACTATGGCTTACCTTACCTCCGCAACCTATGCCTAACATCCTACCTATTCCTAATCCTATACCTAACATCCTACCTACTCCTACCAATATGCCTAATCCTATACCTAACACCCTACCTACTCCTACCCCTATACCTAACATCCTACCTACTCCTAACCCTATACCTAACATCCTACCTACTCCTACCACTAGTCCTAACGCTATGTTTACTACTATAGCTACTCCTACCACTAGTCCTAACACTATGTTTACTACTATAGCTACTCCTACCACTAGTCCTAACACTATGTTTACCACTATAACTACTCCTACCACTAGTCCTAACACTATGTTTACTACCATACCTACTCCTACCACTATGCCTAACGCTATGTTTACTACTATAGCTACTCCTACCACTATGCCTAACAGCTTCCAAAATGTTATACCTACGCCTAACAGCTTCCAAAATGCTATACCTACGCCTAACAATTACCAAAGTACTATACCTAACCATTTTGAAAATCCTATACCTAACCATTTTGAAAATACTATGCCTAATCATATTCCTATGCCTAACAGCTTCCAAAGTACTATGCCTAACCCTCAACCTATGCCTAACATTAGTAGTTATACACCTAATCCTAACAATCCTACGCCTACTGCTGACCTACTAAATCTTTTTGATCCTATTAATATACCTAAGGAACCTATGCACCCGGTGCAGGATACAATAACTTCCGATTCTATGCTTACTACAGATCTACTTAACTTTTTCGATCCTTATACTGTCTCTACTACACACTCTACTTCGGTGACAGACAGCATGAATTTTTCTAACCCTATGGATCCTTTAACAACCGCTCTTGCTACAATGCATGAAACTTTAACAACCGCTCTTGCTACAATGCATGAAAGAACTAATCCAAATGATACGATTAATTTACTAACAGCATCCGCTAAACCAGTGTCAAATAGCGCACTCCTTTCGAACTTGATGCAAAAACCGGCATCCGCGATTGTAACGAACGATGATAATATTACTCCAAATTATAATATGCCCCCAACTCCGGTAACGAACTTAAACTCTGTCCATGAGATACCATTCCTCCTTACTCCTCCTCCTCCTCCTCACCCTCCTCCTCCTCCTACTACTACTACTACTGCTACCACTATTACTAGTCCTTCCTATCAAAGTTCTCAACCTCTACAAATTCCATCTCAAGATATTACTCTATCTTCCGCTTTTACTAATGATAGCCAAATCCTATTAAATAATGCCCACAAAGCAAATCCGCTAATAGGACCCGCGTATATTTTAAAAGCGAATATAAATTACAAAAACTACATATTAGAAGACAGAGAATTTATTTTAGATAGCGGTAGTAACAGTAGCCTCTGCAGGTACTCTTTCATTTGTGAAATGGAAGAGACATTTAACATAAACATACCATTAAAACCCACAGAAATTACATTACGTTCTCTCACGGGTTCAGAATTTTACCAAATGGGTACAATTATTTTTGACTTAACTTTACACGGGGAAACCATACCAGTTAACTTTATAGTCATATGTGACAATCTTTGTGGTTTTAGTACACCTTTCTTACTAGGTACAAATTTCCTAAATAACCCAAGAATAAACTTACAAACAAAACAAAATACAATTGAAGTAACAACAAATAACCTTACTATCCCCATACCACTTACCCACCAATACCCTACCAAAAAGAAGTCCCCCAGCATACATGCTAAACATACAGAAGTAAACCATACAGAGACTAAGCCCCTCTACTCCGACGACATTTCTACTACTAACAATCTTTTAATTGATACTGACGTTTCCTATAATTTATCTACTTTAGAAGACACAGAAATAGCTCCTTATTCTAAATACACTCTTTCTGTTAAAGCTTCTTCCCCCGCTCATACTTCTCCTCCTGACAATTTTATTCTGTCCACAGAGAACACCTATATCAGCAACTTTCTTTTTGCTGGTAGTGTACTGAGTTCGGCCTCCGACGGCCAAGTTCTCCTGGACATAATAAATATGAGCGCTTCTTCCCAATTCCTTCCTCAAAATACCGTCCTAACCAGGGCTAATCCTATTATAGTTCTTGACGAAAACCCCTCCAAACGTCCAATGTAAATTTGGCAACTTCTTCCAAAGGCTTAACCCAACTCAACTTAGAAATACTTTCAAAAAAACTCGTCCAGGAATCTTCAAAAAATAATGAAAGATTGCTGTACCACATTACAAGATCCAGATCAGTTAGAAAAGTTAATTGATTCTGTTGATACGTAACACTGACTCTCAATGCGCAGATAATCAAGGTCAGCCTTAAGACACCACCTGATCATTGAAGTCCCCATTTCGAATACCGTGTTTCAACTCACCTGAATTCCCATACAAACTTAAAGAAAAACGCTCCAAAGTACTACTGTGACCCGACCACTCACGTTATCTCTGCAACACTCTGCCGAAATCATATCCCATAAATTACTTGACCCAGATAGAACGATTTGTGGTCAAAGTGTCCCAATGTCCCACACACCAAAAACGGACAATAGTAGTTCGCATCTCATTCTGAGCCGCCACTCTCCAAAAAAACCTTCTCTCGTCAACTCCTAAAGAATTAGTTAGAGTCCGCCCCCGATTAACAGGCACATAAACGCAATACGGGTTAGACCGCTTCCCCCTTCCTAATCCTTCTCCCCTGTATTGCTGACCATTCTCTCTCTCCGTCCTATCCTCTCCGCATAGCCAAGAACCATCCCAAAAATTTTTCTAAACTCACCGCCAGAATTTGGTGCTCAGACTCGTATTTCTTCCTCGTAGCCAGCTTTCTTTCACTTCGATCCTTATTGTGCTTGCGATGGAACATCTGGCAAAAGTGTAAGATCAAATATTCAGAAGAATCATCACACCTTCCTCTAAATCACTTCCCAAGTTTCCAACAATTTTTCCTAGCCTTCCGCCAACTGCCGCCCCACCATTTAAATCCTTCTAACATTCTATGTTTTTGAGTGGTTACACAGTAAGAGTGCACAAACAAGATCTCAAATCTTTGGTTTGTCCAACGCCATTAAACCTCCACAGTAAAAGTTTCTGCCCGAAAGATGCCATTATATATCGACGCAGCACGAAAAGAATTGCAATTATCGCTTATGGGCTTGGTTTTGTTCACATTGAGTTGTCTCACCTCTATACTTATTATATATAATGAGTTATTAGACGTCATAATGAGCAGAGCTTATTCATATTGGACGATTAGTATAACTTTATAATATAAATACTGGGGGGAAATAAT
Organism: Trachelipus rathkii; assembly: GCA_015478945.1. NCBI lineage: Eukaryota > Metazoa > Arthropoda > Malacostraca > Isopoda > Trachelipodidae > Trachelipus > Trachelipus rathkii. The sequence continues at coordinate 2,522 of JABUQX010007310.1, read as the reverse complement.
AACTATTAATATAAGAATCCTAATTATACCTTATTATTGGAATATATATTAATCTTTAGATAATTAATAATAATAATATAGTATATATTTTAATTACCTATTCATTTTATAGAGTATAAATAATACACGAAATCCAAACCTGTAAGATGTAGTAATGAGGTCAAAAAGGCTGTGGACAACCATCAGAAACAAACTCGACTGAATCAAATGCGTTTCCTGCGTAACAGCCTCCTTTCTTGGTGTTGGGCTTTTTGAAATCTAGGGGAACTTTTGGACCCCAAATTAGTACGGTGACACCTCATACCTCCCTCCTTGCACACACTATTGAAAATATAACATACTCCAAGAGTGTGGAACCTATCTTAGAATTCCTACAGACGTTTCCTTGTCTGAATACCATTGAGATGTTCCGTACGTCTACGACAGAAACTTCTTTTATCAAAAAGGATGGATGTTCCAGGTACATACACACCTATTCTTCTTGCAAACTATGCCCCCTGTGCCTAGAACTAAGGCGCATCGAGTTTAGATCATGAATGAAAGTCCCAGAAATCGTATCCCACCTCCTATGCTGCGGTTGTTTGGAACCGTCTTGAACCATCTTTACTTTTTATTTTATTATATTCACTTTCGATCGGACTGTCCTAACTTCCCGTCCTTCCTAACGCAAGGCAAATGAAGAACCATAATGAGAACAGAGAGAATGATGCTACAAAAGGGGAAGCCCAATCAACATTATTTTCAGCGTAGGAGTCTCGGGAACCACCTCCGTCAATTGCACCAGATGCGGATCCGGTACCCCAACCTTGGCCTATTTGCTTTAGCGAAGAACCAAAGAGGCTTTTTCTCTATTTCCATAAAAACATCCTGCCTATGTCCTTATATACTAAAGAAAGTTGTTTGTAGTCCAACCACAAATTAAGTATTCCCTGATTACTCCATAGGAATTTTTTCTTTCATCAACACCTGATGACCTCTATAATCCTAGGGCTCGTGCATAGTCCTTATACCAATAGACGAATAAAAAATTGGCAAAGAGAAGCCATTGTTTATCCATTTATTTCGGAGAGCACTAAACAAATCCGAAGCGCTTAACTATAAAACTAGTCAACAATGACCAGCATTGGCCATCAAGGTCTGTTGCTTTTGCAAAAAGTCAAATACATACGTTCGGTTGTATTCGGTTACCCGTTACATATTATCTACGTAGTAATATTAACCTAAACCGTTATTCACCTCATTTACGTCATAAACAACTTACATGACTGGTCGTGTTAGAAAGATTTGGAATTTATTCTATATTAGCCCCCACTTTAATCCAACGTATCATTTACAAGACAATGTGACGCAACAAGAAATCTTTGAGATATCAATAAGCACCCATCTGTATGTGTATTTAAAGTGAGGGAAAACCCCAACAGGGATGCAATAGCAAAACCTCCTACCTATTGCTACATTGTGACATTACTTTATGCATGATCACCCACCTGAAATAACACCTTCTTAGGATATGTGGAAAAAAGACAGTTTTGTTTAACCGGAATAGCCATGCCTACTTGTTGAGTAGTTTTGGTAAAACTATCCACATTAATGCATATGAGGACGTTGAACAGACACTCACATATATTTGTGATGCAATGTGTTATTGATTTAATAAATACAGATAAGTGTAAATCCATGATTAATGTCAACTTTTCTTTTCGAGTAAAGAATATCACTAAGAAAACGCCTTTAGTGTGAGTAAGCTGCTGATTTCTGGAGAAAAACTATATTCGGCTACAAATTCCCGTAACATTTCTTATACTTTGCCTTTTTACCCCCCACCGCTTAACCCACCCATACCCACTACGTTAGTGCCGGCCAAACCACTATCCCCAGGACGAACCTATCTTGCTGACACTTACCCCAATGTTCTAATCTGTGATTGACAATTGCATTATGCATAGCACACAACCACAACATATACATAGTTACTGGACGTTATTCCTTATCACATAATATAGTGATATACCATATGATGATAAATCCACATTTTATTAAATTACTCCACTATCTCAGTATTTCAATATATTATACGTGAGAATACATACTATACCCTATAATGCCTATTCGTATATATATACTAATATTAAGCAGCTAGGTATGACTATTGTGACTAAGATAACGGCATAGAAATATCCGAATTATATTATTATATAGAAATTTATCTATATATATTAATAGTGATAAGAAAAATCGGTATTTGCCCGAGGGCTTTTCCTGTCCTAAATTACATTACACTTACAAATGATTGTGTAACCTTACAATGGTATTTACACGTTGTTTCCAATATGTTTCCACAAATAATCAGTAAGAATTGTGTTTAATACTGTGACTTACAATATTCCTAATCTACACCCCAAAAATAATAGCTATATATATACCTCCATTAATATAATGAGTATCATTATTACCCCCTCCCTCTTAATATAAACTACTTTTTTTACTCAATAAGTGAGTAATTCCATACCTAGATCATTTTT
>JABUQX010007309.1:5000-12500 GCA_015478945.1 Trachelipus rathkii | reverse complement strand
ATTAATTGTTTACACTTTATTATCAAATACTTTTACATAAGTTACATTACAACTTTGCGTGCATTTACAACTGCAAATTCATTAGTTACTTTTTTTTTTTTTTTTTTTTTTTTTGTCAATTTTACGCAATAAATCACTTTCAATGGATAGAAGTGCTAGTATTCCAAGTCGTTGCTGGTCCATCGTTGATCGTTTCACGTCTTTAATTCTTTTCAGTTGAGAAAAGGAACGTTCCCCTGAGCAATTTGTAGCCATTAATGATAGGTAAATTCGCAGTGCTAGTTCCGTGTTTGGAAAAGCAGAAGAGACACCGGTAGTGTGGAGCATTGTAAACATTTTATGGGCACTTCCAGCTGATGCTATTTCATCGTCATCGCGTATCTGCTGATTCCGCTCTTTATACCAGCTTATAAATTGACGAAATTCTGGAGGAAAATCTGAAACAAGGTCCTTTGAATAAACAACAACAAGTCTTGTAAGAGCAGCATCGATATCTTCATCAGACATAGATTCATACTGAGTCAAAACACCAAACCTCTGCAATACTGTAGAATATACATCAGTACGTTTCTGCAGTGTAACTTTTAGTTGATCGATGATGGCATAAAAGGTGTAGATTTTAAATTTTTACTTGCAAGGCATCCATTCCAGAATATATGTAGCATCTCCTTCATTACTAACATTCCTCTTACGTTTAGGAACTCGCTGACGATTGCATTTGTATGTGCTGCTGCCACTGAGTGCACTTGTCTGTTGCTCATAATAATAAAACTTCTCTCGGCATTCATCTACGAATTTATCCAAGCTGTTCAGAAAACCAACAGCTGGTATTAATTCGATGGTCTAGCCTTGCAGTAATTTACTACAGCAGTTGAAACGCTACAAAATGTCATTCCATAGTTCACACATTAAGGCAACTTCAATGGTGTCCATGTATTTTGCCAGTGAATCTGCTTCATTTATTGTGCCTCCGTTCTGAGTAGCATCCTCTGAGATCTCCTGGTAGCACTTTGAAACCGATCGTGCCCTATGAAAATTGCTTTTGTGACATCAGATCAAGCAGACCACCAGGTATTCGATGGCTGCTTCGTAACTAGGCATTCAAGGTTCTTTTAACATTGGTTTAAAAACACATGCTAACGATGCGTTGATGCAACAAAGAATGAATACAAGTTCTACAGGAATTGAAAAATTGAAAAAAAACTGCTTCAACTCAACAATCCACAGCTAACTGTCCAACTAAATTTAAAAAGTGACTTGAGCAAGGAATATAATCCACTAGACTGTTCTTGTGTTTCAAGATTTTCTGTATACCATTATATTTACCAGACATATTACTGGCATTATCGTAAGTCTGATCAGGGCAATTTTCAGAGTTGATTCCCTGATCTAGTAGGTATTGAAGAAGAACGTCAGTTAGATTCTTTTTTGTGGGACTAGAGATAGGCATGAATGTTAGAAAATGTTCCCAATGCTGGTGATGCATCATATTGACGTAGCGCAAAATGATGGTTGACCGGTCAGAATGTGCAATATCTGGAGTAGAGTCCACGAAAACTGAGAAATATAGGGACGTGGCAATCTAATCCTTGATGACACTGGAAATTCGTTTACCCATCATAGTTATTACTTCTTCACAAATTGTTTTTGACAGGAAAGAAGTGTGGCCACGTCCGCGATTGGCACGAGATTGGCATGTTGGGACCAAAAAAAATCAAACTGTCCAATGAACCCTAAAATGTCCAAATAATTGCCTTTGTCTTTACATCCAACAATTTCCTTTTTGCATTTTTGCCTTTCCTTTTTTCCATTTTTTGCAGTACTTGGTCTGCTCCAGCATGTTTTGATGTAATTGCGCATCACCTCGCTCAGCAGCAACACTGCGCTAACATAATTTCAAAACTGACTTGATGTGCTTTGGACTGGTTTCATGCGCTTTTAATACGATGAAAAAACTAAATTAATAAGTCATCTCCTGGGGTTACCCCACTAACAAACAAAGGCCGAAGGTTTAGAAAGTGAAGTGTGTTAAGTTTTTGGAAAGCAGATAAGTTTTCAATTAAAGAAGTTATAGGGCTAAGGGCCATTGATGGGGCTACTGTTAGTAGGTGGAAGTACATGGAGCTTCAAGAACGCAAAATCAAGCGAAAGTCGCCTAATCCACTGAGTATGTGCATTGTGCAAATCACATCCTTAACTTAGCCTTGAATGATTCTGTAAAGGAATAAAGAAAGAATGTTTTTTAATGATGTGATTATATAGAATTTTATATGGTAATGTCGTCAGAGTCTTCCAAAATGGCAATCACTGAAAAAATTTCTTCAGAACCCTGCATGGTCAACAAAACTGTTAAAAGACTGTGGCCCAACTAGATGGTCCTTCGAGGTTCGATTGCTTTTAAAAAGTTTAAAGTTAATTTCATTCTTATTTTTGAATTCTTTACGTACTAAGCATCTTAAAAGGAACAATAGAGCTTTGATAGTATTTAAGCGAAGCAATTGATAAACAAATGCTACTTTTCACTTTTCATTTAAATCTTGGTTCAAGAAAAATTTGGAAAGTATTAACATCACTTCTAAAACACTCCAAAATCAGAGACATATCCCCTGGAGAGCTCCAGCCCTCTTTTAGAAAGGTGTGTCCCTAAACTAAACCAGTTGCGGGAGAGTTTTACAAGCTAGGAAGGCCCAGGAAATGCAAGAAGCTGGCAAATTGAGACTTCATTGCTCTAACTAAACTCAACAGCAAAGTGACAAGCTTTCTTGATGAGCTTTCTAAAGATGTTGACTTCAGTGAGCCTTTGCACAATTTCAGGGTGGGGTTTTTTACAGAAACATTGATATACTAATAGGCCAAATCAATTTAATGATATGATATGAAAAAGAAACAATATTTTGGCTTTTTGAGCCACAGCCCTTACAGAAGAAACAAATCAAGAGCTCATGACTGCTGACAGTTTTAACAAAAAGATTAATTGTGAGCACGCCAAGTGCTGGAGATGAATATTTTGATGCAAATGAAATAAAGAAGAAAACGAAAAAATAAAAAAGTTGCAGAATATTTGTTGATTGAAAATATGTTGTCTTGTAGTATGTCGCCAATATTGTGATAGCTTTTAATAAAATGTTTCTGACACTACCCAGAACTTCATTCAATCTGCCTGAGAGAACTTTTCAAAAATTAAAACTAATAAAAATTATTTTTGAGAAGTACCAGGACGACCGTAAGGTTAAGTGAATTGTCGTACTTAGCATAGAGTATGATCGGTCTCGCGCACTGGACTTGAGAAATAGTGTGAACATTTGTGAGCAACGAACGAAAGGGATTAAGATCTATTAGAAGACATAAGTTAAAGTTAAAAATAATGACAAATTGTGTATTTGTTATTTGTAAGTTTTGCTTTAACTTTACCATAACATGTAATGTAAAAGGTAAAAGTGTTTTAAAAATGCACATCTTTATATATATATAGTAAATATAATATAAGTATATAATATATATTATATATATATATATAATATATAGAAAATATATTTATATATTAAACCTTTTTTTTCATTTTAATACATCGGTTTCTTTTGTAATGCTAATGTTATTTTTTTATATAACAAGAAAGCTTTATTTGTCATTCAAGTTCCAAAAAACTCTATCCACCCCGTCATGACTAAAGGGGCGCACAAAATAAGTCGCGGGGGTGCGAAACGACCTTAGTACGGCCACTGATATATATATAGTAATATATGATTAATAAATATAATATATATTATATATATAAATATATAGTTATATTATATATATATATATTATATAAATGTTATATATATTATAATAATATTAATATTATATATAATATATACATATATATATATATATAATATATAATATAATTTATAGTATATAAATAATAATATATATATATATATATATATATATATAGTAATATAAATATATATATATAATATAAATATAGTATATAAAATATGTAATATTATATATATATAATAATAATATAATATATATATATATAATAATAGTATTATAAATTATATATATTATATTATATAATATATATATATATAAATTTATATATTCCAGCTACATAAATACACTGAAAAGCCAAATGTGACCACTAAACTAGAAAGTGTCAAATTCATTAAAAGTTATAAATTTCTGAAATTTATACTGTAACAAAACTCTCTCTCTCTCTCCGCTCTCCATTCTCTCTCTCTCTCCTCTCTCTCCCTCCTCTTCTCTCTCTCTCCTTCCTTCTCTCTCTTCTCTCTCTCTCTCTCTCTTTCTTATCCACACATACACACAGTACAAAGATACACAATTTTTTTTATTGAATTTCCCATTAAACTTGAAAGCAATTTAGATACGCAAAAGTAACTAAAATATTTCAGGATATTGATGTTAAAATTGAAATTAAAGTTTTTTTAAACACATAAGCAAAGGAAATATGATAAACATTTCCCTTACTTTCAGGAAATTTAGCTACAAAATAGTAAAAAAAAAAGTATCTGACAGTAAATTAATTAAAATGCTTACCAAACATAAAAAGGAAAAAATATGGAATTTTTAAAGTGAAGCAACAAAATTTTGAAAAATTCAAAAAAAAAAAGCAAAATATGATTAGAATAATAAAAAATAGACGTGATTTGCAAAACCAATCTAATATTGAAATCAAGCGTGAAAAATAATGGCTTAGACAATTTTAAAATTCCTATTCACATAAAAGATCCGGCAGTGGCACCAATGCACTGGCTGCGTTTGAAAAATTTTTTTGTGATATTATGGAAAGTTTTTGAAAATTTTCTATGACGTATTTTTCCTCCCGCTGATCACGGAAAAAGATCTTAGTCTTTTTGCTCTATCACAGGTCACGGTTTTATTTTATAGGCAAAAAAATTGTTTTACAACAATTTAATGGTTATTGTGGTGGAGTCTCTATACAATAATTTAACCCATGCTTCAGAATATGCAACACTTGGTTTGCATATTAGTCCACGGAGAAAAAAGGGTCGAGACAAGAATGGAATGAGAAACAACGAAACGTGTTAAAGAATTGGAAACCCTTTACTAATATAAACAATCACATAAAGAATAAATTATGTAAAAAATATTGTAATTAATTATATAATTTTCTAAATCTGCATAAAGTGCTTGGTACTGTACCGGGTTTGAACTGGGTGTTTAGATGGGTGTTTATTGAGTCCGGTGAGATTGTGCGGTAAAATTATAGGTTGGTTTGTAATTTGCTTTTTCGCACTATTTGTTTATGATGTAGATTGGTTGCCTATGTCCTAACAGTTACAGTTACAGGTATGTCTCAAAATTTTTAATTAATTTTAAAGGAATCAAGATGACGTAATCGTTGCTTGCTTCGGGTGGTTGTGAGTCGTTTTAGCAGGGCGCATACCTTCAGGGCACGGCAACAGTATCTGCCATCAATTGTAATAATATCCCAGCGACCTTGGTTACCGGTGTGGGGTTGTCCCCATAGTCCCATAACAAGCTTGAGGAACCTCTCGGCCGCTTGGCCTCACTGTGGGAAATATTCGACGACAGGGATTTGTGCAGGAATGATAGTATTTCAATATGGAGAGGCGTAGAGAGGAAATGTGAGATTAGTAGACTTGGACAGTAGTGTGAGTAGCATCCCGGTCGTCTAAAGCTTTCCAGCAGATTTTTAACCAATTCTTAAGCTTGGTGTGAGTTACGATGTGCCATTATGGATATATTCAGTAGGTTGAGCAATTAATGTTTTGAAGAGTGTTAATTGGGCCAAAACGCTGTGTGGGCCTTTTCGATTTTGGTTGTGCATGGGGTGTGACTCCTTGTCAAAAGCTTCAGTTTCATTGCGTTTGCCTATTTTATGATGTGATACAGGGGGGGGGTTGTGTCTTTTCAATTGAGAACCAAGATTCATAAATACTTGAAAGCATTGTTCTACTGCACTGATGGTGTGGAACCTTCTATTGTAATTTATATAAAGGAAAGCAGTTCATTTTCTTATTTCGTACTTTGGTGTGTATGTGTTTGGTCCTGCTTTAGCGATTTGTGACGGGTTTTGTTCTTTTGGGTAAACCTCCTAATTTTAATATTGTGTTAGTAGTCGTGAGTGTTGTGTGATTTGGAGAGTAAAAGCGTTATTATTGGGCTGTAGATCTATAAGAGTTGGGCTGGGGCTGATTGACCAGTTGTTTTGGAAATCCGTAGGTCTGAAGATAAGTTGGCGGAGGTCCCTGCCAAAGTTGATCTGTTAAATGCTTGTCATCCGCCCTGGACTATCCATAACAAAGATCAACGGATACTTGGTGTAGACTCGCTTGCATTCATTCCTATATCAAACATACCAAGTTATACCTGTAAATATAATAACATTATGTAGTGAGATGTTTTCCCTTTTTTTTTTTTTTTTTGTCCTAATGTATTTGCACTTATTAATTAAATTAAAATTATATTTCACATAATTATTATATAAGCATTTTGTTTAGTAAAATTAAATATGGTATGCTACATTACCTTGAGATCACAACAAAATTCCACTGATGTCAAGTAATATTTGAGAATCCAGAATTTTTAAATTTTTCATAATTTTCAGTTTTTGATGGGTGAAATTCGGTGGAACTGAGCCAAGACTATTACCATTATGCAACAGCACGGAATTTTGAAGCTTCTACTTGGATAACATAAATAGTCTCCATTCAATGTTATTAAACATAACTCCTTAAGGCTTTTGATCAAACCTTTAATAATCCGAACAATATTAAAAGGACTTAAGTATCGTGACAGAAAAAGAAATTGCTTGAAATTCCCTGGTCCCCTATTCCCTGTACCATAAATAGTTGTCTCTAAGGCCATAGAAATTGCTTCTCCTCCTAAGACGAGAGCAAAAGCGTGAACGATTTCTTTTGATAAAACCTATAATCTCTTGTAAGTTCATTGGAGTTTGATTGTGTTAACTGGTTTGTGGGTCATTTTGACTACATGATGGTTGAATGTATGTTCAGGTGACAGCAGTACTTATCTCAGCATCACTTCCTCATTTTCATTTCAAGCTCTGATTGGTCGGACATGGAATCTCGGTCCATGTGGAACGGTTTAATAGCAGATTCATTCTTGATACTAACGCAATTGTTGTTCATCTTGATAGGAGCCCCTAGCAAAAGACATTTTAGTAATTTGCACAGGTATTAATGCTCATCATAGACATGTGTAACTTCAAAATTTTAACATATATTCTCATTTAACTTACCTTGTAATTTTGTCAAACAAAAGTACAATCTGTACATATCCTTCCCTCTCTCCACATCAATCAGGTCATACCAAATAGGTGTAATGGCCGTTAACCTTTCCCTGTGCCCATCTTCCCTTAGCATCCAACACGTCGACAACATATGAGAGTCAAATTACTTGTCTTGATCTCCCAATTTTAACCCAAAAAAGCATGATAGATGTCCTTACAAATGAGGTAATGTTTGAACCTTGCCCTGCCAA
>JABUQX010007308.1:0-35646 GCA_015478945.1 Trachelipus rathkii | reverse complement strand
TGTCTTAACGACACAAAGCTTTCGTCAGTATACTTAGTTAGTATTCACTATATATATATATAATATATAATATATATATATATATATATATATATATATATAGTATAGATAATATATAATATTATATATATATATATATATATATATATATATATATAGTGATATATATATATATATATATATATATATATATATATATATATATATATATAGATAGATAGGATAGATAGATAGATAGATATTCCACTGGGTATAGGGTATATTCCAAAGAAATTACACCAGATTTGAGGAGAAAAGTAGGAACAGACCCAAGGTAAAGTTAAAGACCAACATATCCCGATATTAGAAGGAGCTTGAAAGTGTGTAAGTCAAAGAAAGTTAGAAAAATAGATATAATGAAGCTCGAAATTCATAGAAAGTTAGAAAAATAAATAAAGGGGAGCTTGAATATCTAAGAAAGTGTAAAAAATAGATAAAATGGAGTGTGTTCCAGACTTTGCCAGTGAAGCATATGTATAAGATGGAGCATTGCGGCTAAGTTTATGTTACAGAATTAGTCAGAGTAAGGGTGAAATTATGTGAGAAGCGTGTCATCAAGAACGATTTACGTAGTCGTCATATGAGAATTTCTCAATGGAGGAAGTATATGACTGAAGAGCTCAAAAGAGCAATAAAATAATTAAAATAGTGACGCTACAATTCAAAGGACTGAAAGAGACTGAAAGACTATATATATATATATATATTATATATTATACATAATATATATATTATTTATATATTATATATATATATATATATTATATAATAATATAGGGTATATATATATAATATATATATATATATAATATATAATATATATATATATATATATATATATATATATATATATATATAATATATATAATAATATATATATATATATATATATATATTATATATATATATATATATATATATTATATATAATATATATTATATTATAACATATATAATATATATATATATATATAGGATAATAATAATAATATATAATTATATATATATATATATATATAATATATATATATATATATATATATATAATATTATATATATATATATATATATATATAATACTATATATAATATTAATATAAAATATATATATATATATATAGTATATATATATATATAATATAAATCATTAATATAATATATATATAATATATATTAAATAAATAAATATATACATACATATATATATATACTATATATATAATATTTATAGTATATATATTATATAATATGTAAAATTTGAGTATCTATGTTTATTATATAAAACGAAAGAAATTTATTTAAATATATTATATATATAATATTATATATATATATTATATAATAATAATAATATATATATATAATATATATTAATATATATAATATATATATATATATATATATATATATATATATATAATAAATTATATATATATATATATAATACAATATATATATATATATATTATATATATAATATACTATATATATATATATGAATAATATAGACTTATATATATTATATCGAATATATAATATATATATAAGTAGTACCTACCGGATATTGCACGTGTTTCTGACCGCGACCTTTTTGACCTTGACCTTTTTTGAGCCCAAATTTTTACCTGACCTTGACCTTTTTTGGCCTTGACCTTTTTTGAGCCCCTTCGAAGAAGGGGCTTGCTAGACGGCATGCCGGACATTCCGTCGTCGTTTTGCCCCTATTTTACCCCCCTTTAGGGGCTTAGCCGGTTTTTTGATGTTTTGGAAGCCTTGATATTTCGGTCTTTTGAGCCTTGATTATTTCGACTGATAGCGTCATCAAAGGCTGAAATTGGCAGCATTCTTAAAATGACCATTTCTTAAAGGTCATTGGAGGGATTAGTAGGGATTATCTTGAGCTCATCCACTTACCTGCTGCCTTGCCTTTGGTAGGTATCTGTGCTAACATGAGGTCAAGCAGGTATCTGACCTGTTTGGATCTGTCCTAACTTATTCCATCCGCTGGTGGCACACACACACACACACACACACAACACACCACACACACACACACACCACACCACACCACACTACGACCGTATATATTAATATAATATATATATTATATTTATATATATATATAATAAGTATATAATATATAATATATATACTATATAATAATATATATATACTATATATATATTATATTATTATTAATATCATATATTATATAAATATATATATATATATATTCACAGATTTACTTACACACCAACAAGACTTAAACTTACACTCACACACACAGATTTACTTACACACACAGATTTACCTACACTCACACCACAGATTTACTTTCACACACACAGATTTACTTTACACGCACACACAGATTTACTTTCACCACACACAGATTTACTTACACACACACACAACACACACACAACACAGATTTACTTAACACACCACAGATTTACTTACACAACCGCCCAAATTTACTTACACACACACACACCACAACACACCACACACACACACACCACACACAACACACAACACACAATACAAACACACGACCAACCTTTGGTCTTCCATAGGTCAATTTGGCCCACCCCTAATTTTTGGGTCACTCCTTATTTTCGGCTGCCCAATTTTTCGGGTCAACCCTTTTTGTATTCCAGGGTACAATTCACAACACACACACACACACACACACCACACACACACACACCACACTTACACTTATAACATACATTCACTTATGACACTTTACACTCACCCATAGATTACTTACACTTACATTACACTATACACACGTAACAACACACTGCCAACCTTTGCGTTCTTCCATGGCGTCAATTTTTCCCACCCTAATTTTTGTGGCCATCCCTAATTTTTGGCAACCCTAAATTTTCGGTCAAACCCTTGGTCTATCCAGGTGGGCAATTTTTTGAGAACCCCAAAAATTTTTCGGTCGTCAACCCCTTTTGTATTCCAGGGTACAATTTTGACATGTATCTTTTTTCGACCTTGCTAGCTTTTTTGATGACCAGATTTATTGATGAGTTCAACTTGATGCGTTCCCAATCACCGTAAGGAGTATTCTAGGGATTGTTTCTAATAAGGTTCTATGAGTATTTAGATGATGCACAGGTGAGTGCCCAGGTGAGCCAATGAGTTCCAATGAGTGCCAAGTGAGTGCCACATGTGCCAAGTGAGTGCCACATAGTGCCAAGTGAGTGCTACATATATTGCCAACTGAGTGCCACTTTTTTTCAAGCCTTTTCTAGCCTTCCCTGAGCTTAGAATAGCCCTAATATGGGTATCTACCCATAGGTTATAAGAGGTATGAGAATTCGATTGGTGTATATTACAGCTGCTAGATGCTTCCTTACTATGAGTTAGTCATTTTTCATCACTTATAGGCCTATATATATATATATATATATGATATATATATATATTATATATATATATATATGAATATATATATATTACTTGCACACACACCTACACACATACACTATAACACTTATACACACATTCACTATGACACTTATACTCACTATGACACTTATAAGCACTTACACTCTCCATAGACACTTACACTAACCCATATACACTTACACTCACACCCACACGCAGATACACTTACGCTTACACTCACACACTTGATATTTTGATGCCTCAACTTTGATGCCTCAACTTTGATGCCTCAGCATTAATGCCTCAGCATTGATGGATTTGATGCCTCAACTTTGAAGGTTCATCTTTGATGACTTCATCTTTGATGACACCTATATTGATGGATCATCTATATTGATGATTAATCTTTGATGAAATCATCTTTGATGGCCATCTCTACCTAATCAAAGAACAGAGTTAATATTAATGTCTTCCTCCTAGTTCACAAGCTAACCACCAGGGCTCAGCATGAGCCCCACCCGCAAAGGATGCCAGCCCCGCACCCGCAGGTGCGACCAACCGCGTTCCCGCCGCCGCGTTCCCGCCGCCGCGTTCCCGCGTTCCCGGCGCCGCGTGCGCCCGCAGGCGCAATATTTCCGCGTAACCGTGCCGCGTGCGCCCGCAGGCGCCATATCCGCCGCGTACCGCCCGGCCGCGTGCGCGCCGCAGGCGCAATAATTCCCGCCACGAATGAAAAATATATATATACTATGAGTCATTCATTTTTATTTCATACTTAAACAATTTTATTAAAAACATTTTCGCGAACCTAAAACTGTAACTCATTACAGACATCTTTTATATTTTACTTAATACTTTTTAATTTATAAATTTTTAAAAATTGTATGTAAGAAGAAATTTTATTAAAAACATTAACATTACATACCTTAAAGCAGTAAATCAGTAAAATCAATAGAGGTTACCTAACACCTAAGTGGGATTAGTATGCTTTTGTTTTACTGTGTTTAACTGCTTTAACTCATATGTTTTACTGCTTTAACTCAATATTTATTAAAATTACATACCTTAAAGCAGTTAAATCAGTAAACAATAGAGGTGTTACATAGCAACAAGGGGTTAGTATGCTTTTGTTTTACGCTTTACTGCTTTAACTCATGTTTTACTGGTTTTAACTCATAGTTTTACTGCTTTAACTCATATATTATTAACATTACATACCTTAAAAAAGTAAATCAGTAATCAATTAGAAGGTGTTTACATAAGCAAAACAGGGATTAGTATGCCTTTGTTTTATACTGTTTTACTGCTTTAACTCATGGTTTACTGCTTTAACCTCATATAATTTTACTGCTTTAGCTCATATTACATCTTCATTAACATTACATACCTTAAAAGCAGTAAAATCAGTTAAATCCAATACCGAGGTGTGACCTATAGCAACAAGGATAGTATGCTTTGTTTTACTGCTCTTACTGGCTTTAACGTCATGTTTACTCGCTTAACTCATAATTGTTTTACTGCTTAAACTCATATGTTTTACTGCTTAACTCATTATATTTATTAAACATTATGTATTTTTATTTTGTTTTTAACTTTTTATTTAATTTTATTATTATTTTATTTATTTTTTATTATATTTTTATTATTTTTACTATTTTATTTTATTAAATTATTATTACTTTAAGTGTTATTTACTTCAGTCTATGTATATATATTTAGAAACACCACATTACACACACGCCCACACACACACACACACACACACACACACACACACACACACACACACACCACACACACTTATACATATAACGATAATTTATTAAAACATTTTATTTTTATTTTTATTATTATTACTTAGTGTTAGTACTTCATCCTTATTGTTATTATTATTTAGAAGCACACACCACAACACACACACACAGCACACACAAACACACAACACATACACACACACACGCCCACTCACTTACACACATAACGTATAATTTATTAAAACATTTTTATTGTTTTTTATAAAACCGTACATTATTATTACTGCATTCAAATAAACTAAAATTTATTCAAGATTTCTTAAAACTTCTATAATAAATCAATTCATTATCTTTGAACAAAGAATTTATTTAACTGTTAATACTTTTTGTTTATAAATTATTATAATTATCAAGTTTTATAATAACTTTTACTTAAAATTTTATGAAATTTATTAAAAAACATATATTTTACGTACCTTAAAGGCAATAAATCAGTAAATCAGTAAGCGCCAGCCCCTAGCACCCTCTACACCAAGCTATGGCCACGTTTTGTTCTATTGGACTTACTGCTTTACATCATCTTTAGCCATGTAATAAAGTATAAAAATAAAAAATTAAGTTCTTCTCTGCTAACACACTTAACATGTATTTTATTAAAATCAATTCTAAGTATTTATTTAAAAATAAAATTATTAACACTTAAATTATTATTATTTGGCTCGATGTTAACTAAAAATATTTCAAAGTTAAAAAAAGGATTTTTTTTAAATGCTAATAGATTTTTCTATTTAATTAATTATTATTATCTATGGCTACATTGACAATCCACACGAGAATAAACACAACAACCCGCATCCTTACAGATGGCGAAAACGACCTCTCTCTGTTAAAAATGTGTTGAAATAAACTACTTTAGGCCTAAATTTAGATAATCCTTTTTTGTATCCCGGGGGCGATTTAGCCTAATTCCAGAGTCAAAATATATTTTCAAACTGACCTTTTTCCTGTAAAATGTGCGGCAATAACTTACGTTAGGCCTAAAATTTAGGTTAAATTCTAGGATAAGCTTTTTTGTATCCCAGGCTGATTTAAGCCCAATACCAGGTCAAAAAGGTAATTCCAGTATAGACAAGAATCATTTGTTATTATTATTATTTTTATAAATTATATTTTTCAAAAAACGAAAACATGGCTGGATCGGTCAAGGATCCTTTTTAAGCACGGTAAGAAGGAATATGTTTTCCTTACTTGTGAATTGGTCGGAGTAATCCCTATATCTTTATATTTGACCTCGTATGTAAAATTTGGTCAGAGATTTATTTTACTCGTTCTTTTGAAAATTTCAACTTTGTTCTTTAAAACTTGTATTTGAGCAGGTGTGTGTGTGTTTATTATCTTTTAGACCCAAACTCCATTTTAAAATCATAGTCATTTTAGCTGTTAAGCGGTGCACAAGTTATCTGATTTGTCATTAAAGTGTTTTATTTTTACTAAGTGAATATCATATTTATAATAAAAACTTACATTGAGGAATAATTTTTAATTTCACTTAGAATAGAAAATAATTAATTCACTAGATTATATAAGAAGATCACGTGAAGCAAAACGCAGGAGCGCCCGCAAGCGCGACCCGGTGCGGAACAGCCGCATTGAAACCGCCGCGTCAATACATTACCTACGCGGTCGCGAAAATATGAAGAGTTGTGTTTCAAATGGTCTTTAAGCGGCATACATCCTAGAGGATTTGACTATGTTACTGTGGACAACCGTTCCCATTCTAGGGATGTATAATATTAGTTTGTGTACAGTATCAAGGTATATTTACGAATATTACTCAACCATATGTTCATGAGCGCATTAGTTTATTTAAAATCCTGGTTATATCAGTGTTATTTAAAAAACCAAGTAGAGCATAAATTCTCGATTTGGTTACCGCCATGTATACAGCAATTGAGTATACGAAGAGGTCATGAACTTACAATACTTTCGATGTAATTTTGAAGTATAATAATATGATACCAATCACTTGACAGTCCATAAAGAGAAATTCTCGGTTGTACAAGGTAAGGGACGTTTATTAATGCATGTACACACAGCTGTGTAATTACTAACCATATAGGTTAGTATTATATAGTAATTTAATATTTAGAATAAACAACTTTTTTTCATAAACTTATACATAAAGACATACTTGAAAAGGGCTGAGGGGTATCGGAACATAATCTTCCTATACATCTAACTCTACGTCCTACTTGTAGGTTGTTAGCGTTTAAGGCATATAAAAACTTGCTATTTAATGCCTTAAAGTTACCATGACTAGATGCTTTAAAGGCATACCACAAAAGAGGAACATAGTCAGCTGTGCATCATGCCGGGACTATATTTGTTCAATTTCCCTCAAGGATTATATCTTTAGGATACCAATAAAAAACAAACTCTGATTTTTCTACAAACCCAAAAGTCTTTTCAAAACTAAAGTTTTCTCAAGAAAGCTTTATTAGTGAAATGGTATTCTCTAAAGAATAAAAAATTTAAAAATGTTCAATGTTAAGAAATTAAAAATGGGTACGGGTCATAATATTAGGAAGCGGTATATTTTGGAAAATACAAAATGATGTAATGAAGGTTTACAAACGGCTTATCATAAAGAAAATATTTTCGCGACCGCCGTAGTAGTAATATTACGCCGGCGGTTTCATGCGGCTTTCCGCACCGGGTCGCGCTTGCGGGCGTTCTTGCGTTTTTGCTTCACGTGATCAACTATAAATCTAGTGAATTAATTATGATCTATTCTAGGTGAAATTTAATAATTTTTCTCAATGTAGTATTTATTATAAATATGATATACACTTAGGTAAAAATAAAACACTTTTAATACAATCAGATCAACTTGTGCACCGCTTAACATCTAAAATGACTATGATTTTAACAATTGAGTTTGGGTCTAAAAAAGATAATAAAACACACACCTGCCCAAATACAAGTTTAAAGAACCAAGTTAATTTTCAAAAAACGATAAAATAATTCTCGACCAATCACATACGAGATCATATAGAGATAAGGTTTACTCCGACCAATCACAAGTAGGGAAAACATTTCCTTCTTACCTGCTTAAAGGATCTTACCGATCCAGAATGTTTCAGTTTGAAATATATTTTATAAATAATAATAAAAACAATGATTCTTGTCTATATGGGAATTACCTTTTGACCTGGTATTAGGCTTAAATCAGCCTGGGAAACAAAAAGGGCTTATCCTAAATTTAGGCCTAGATTTAGGCCTAACGTAGTTATTGCCCCACATTTTACAGAAAAAGGTCAGTTTGGAAATATATTCTTGACCTTGGGAAATTAGGCACTAAATCCGCCGCCGGGGATACAAACAAGGATTATTCCTAAATTTTAGGCCTAAAGAGTGTATTTCAACACATTTTACAGAGAGAGGTTCAGTTTCGTATCTGTAAGAGGCGGGTTGTTGTGTTTCTCGTGATGGATTGTCAATGTACCATAGATAATAATAATAATAATTAAAGAAAATCCGAATTATTTAAAAAACTTTGAATATTTTTAGTTAACATTCAGCGAATAATATAAATGTAAGTGAATAATTTGTTATTTTTAAATAAAAAAATCTTAGAATGATTTTAATAAAATACAGGTTATGTTAGCAGAGAAGAACTATTTTGTTATTTTTCTATACTTATTACATGGCTAAGATGATGTAAAGAGCTAAGTCAATAGGCAAACCAAAACGTGGCATAGCTTGGTGTAGAGCAAAAAAAAAAAACAAAAGGTGCTAGGGGACTGGCCTATACTGATTTACTGATTATCGATATGCCTTTAACGTACAGTAAAACAATATATGCTTTAATAAAATTTCATAAAATTTTAGTAAAAGTTATTATAAAACTAATAGAAGTTTATAAAGATTTATAAACAAAAGGTAATAACAGTTAATAATTAAATTCTTTGTTCTAAAGATAAATTAATGATGATTTATTATAGATAATAAGAAACTTTAGAAAATAATTTTATATATATATTGAATGAAGTAATTAGAAATGTAACGTAGTTAATAATTAAAACATAAAATGTTTATAAAATATACGTTATGTGTGTAAAGTGAATGTGGAAAGCGATGTCGATGCATTAATGCATTAAAACATGTGTGTGTGTGTGTGTGATGTGTGAATGTGTGTATGTGTGCTCTAAATAATAAATAACAATAGGCATGAAGTAAATAACCCTAAGTATAATAATAAAAAATAAAAATTAAAAATGTTTTAATAATTATACCGTATATATGTAAGTAGTCGATAAGTGGTGTGTAGTGTGTGTGTGTGTGTAGTGTTGAAAAAATAGTGTGTGAATGTGATGGTGTGTGGCGTAGTGTGTATGTGTTTCATAAATAATAATAACAATAAGACATAGAAGTAAAATAAACAACAAAGCTATAAATAATTCAAAATAAAAAATAAATAGTAAACATAACAAAAATAATAAATAAAAATAAATAAAATAACTAATAAAATAAATAAAAAGATTAAAAACTAAAAATAAAAAAAAAAAAATAGTTAATAAATATGTGTTAAAGCGAGATAAAAACATATGGTATTAAGTCAAGTAAAAACATAATGAGTTAATAGCAAAAGATAAAACATGAGTAATAAAGACATGTAAAGCAGTAAAAACAAAGCATAACTAATCCCCTTGTTAGCTAAGGTCACACAACTCTATTGATTTTACTGATATTAACTGTCTTTAAAGAGATATGTAATTGTTAATAAAAAAATATATATAGCTAAAGTACATTATTAAAAACATATGAGTTAAAGCCAGTAAAAAACATGAAACGTTAAAAGCAGATTTAAAAACACGATAATAACAAAAGCGATAAACTTATCCCTTTATCATATGTAGACACTCTCTATCTGATTTACTGATTTACTGTTTTAAGCTATGTATGTTATTAAATATATGAGTTAAAGCAGTAAAACATTGAAGTTAAAGAACAGTTTTAAAAGCGAGTAAACAAAAGGCATACTAAACCCCTTTGATACTATGTAAACACCTCTATTTGATTTACTGATTTACGCTTTAAGGTATGTAATTTTAATAAATATGTGAGTTAATAAGAAGTAAAACATATGATGTTAAAGCAGATAATAACAGTTTAAAAACATATAAAGCATACTAAAATCCCTTAAGGTGTTAATAAGGTTAAACACCTCTATTGATTTACTGATTTACTTAGCTTTAAGGTTTGTAATGTTAATGTTTTTAATAAAATTTCTTCTTACATACAAAATTTAAATATTAATAAATTAAAAAAGATATTAAGTAAAATTATAATAAAAAGATGATACCTGGTGATAATGCAGTTACAGTTTTAGGTTCGGGAAAATGTTTTTAATAAAAATGTATAAGAATATGAAATAAAAAAATGAATGACTCATAAGAAAAAGATATTATATATATTTTACATTCGTGCGGGAATATTGCGACTGCGGGCGCACGCGGCGGGTGGGTACGCGGGGATATGGCGCCTGCTGGCGCACGCGCGCGGCGGTTTACGCGGAAATTATTGAGCCTGCGGGCGCACAGCGGCGCCGGGAACGCGGGAGCGCGGCGGCGGAACGCGGCGGCGGAAACGCAAGGGCTTAGGAAATCGCAACCTGCGGATAGCGGTGGAATCCTTGCGGGTGGGAGATCATGTAATAGCTGAAGCCCTGGTGGTTAGCTTGATGACCATAGAGGGAGAAGACATTAATATTAACTCAGTTCTTCTATGATGTGTGTAGAGATGAGCCATCAAAGATGATTTCATCAAAGGAATGAATCATCAATATAGATGGTATCAAAGATGACTTCATCAAAGATGAGTCATCAAAAAGATGAACCTTCAAATAGCTTGAGGACATCAATGCTGAGGCAATTAATGCATGAGGCATCAAAAGTTGAGGCATCAAAGATTGAGACATCAAAATATTCCAAGTGATGTGAGTGTAAAGCATAAGTGTATCTGCGTATGATGGTGTGAAAGTTGTTAAGTAGGTATAATGGGTTAGTGTAGATGTACTATGGAGAGTGAATAAGTGCTTATAAGTGTCCATAAGTAGACGATATAAGTGTCATAGTGGAATGTGGTAGATAAAGTGTTATAGTGTATAAGTGTGTAGGTAGTGTGTGCAAGTAAATATATATATTTATATATATCAAATATAATATAAAAATAATATATATAATATATTATCTATATTATATAAATATATTATATATATAATATTATAATAAAATATAAATAATATATTAGGGGTAGCACCATGATAAGTTATAGAAAAAGACAACTCATAGTAGGAAGGCAATCACTGCAGCTATAAGTGTAATAATACCACACACAATCGATTCCTAACAATACCTTATATAACCATAGGGGTAGATTAACCCATATTAAGGGCAATTCTAGGCTCAGGAAGGGCTAGAAAAGCTTGAAAAAAAGTGTTAGCATCTCAGTGGCAACTAATGTGGCACTCAACTTGGCACTGAGTGAGGACACTTCTACGTGGCACTATGTGAGGCAACTCACTTGGCACTATGGGCACTCACTTAGGACACTCAGTGGCACTCATTGGCACTCATTTGCACTCACCTGGCACTCATCTAATAACTACATAGAACACTAATTAGAACATTCACATAGTACCCTTATGGGATGGAGAACCATCAAAGTTGGAACCATCAAATAAATCTGAGTCATCAAAAAAAGCAATACAAGGATCGCAAAAAAGATACAATGTCAATTGATAACCCTGGAAATACAAAGAGTTGACCGAAAAAAATTAGGGTTCTCAAAATTGCCCACTGGAAGACAAAGGATTGACCCCGAAAATTAGGGTGCAAAATTAGGATGGACCTAAAAATTAGGGTGGGCCAAAAATTGACCCATGGAAGGACCACTAAGGGTTGGCCGACAAGGATGTGTTTGTACGTGAATGTATAGTGTAATGTAAGTACAGATAGTATACATATGAAGAGATGAAAAGTGTAAACAGTGTACAAATAGTGAAAATGTCTGTATAAGGTAAAGTGCGTGCATGTTGTGTGTGTAAAAAAATCCTGTGATGTGAAATAAAATGTGTGTGTAAGAGAAAGACATGAAAAGAAAATGGTTATGTGTGTTGTGTGATGGTTGAGTGTGTAGTGAATTGTACCCTGCGAAACAAAGGGTTGACATAACCGAAAAATTAGGGCAGCCGAAAAATTAAGGATGATCCAAAATATAGTGGTAGTGCCAAAAGGCACACCATAGGAAAGACCAGAAGGGATTGGTACGTTGTTTGTACTGGTGTGTGGTGTAGTAAGAAAATCTGAGGGATGTGTAAGTAATATCTGATGAAGTGAAGTAAATCTGTGTGTGTGTGATGTAGTGTGTGTGTAGGAGATGTGTGGTGTGTGAACAATCAAAATGTGTGTGTAGTGTGTGTGTAAGTTAAAATCTGTGTGTAGTAATGTAAAACTGTGATGTGATGTGTAAAAGTAAACTGTGAGTGTTAAAGTAAATCTGAAGTTGTGAGTGTAAGTAAAATACTGAACAATGTGTGTAAGTACACGGCTGTGTGTAGTGAAGTGATTAAGTAAATCTGTAAGTGTGTAAAGTAATCTGTGAATAGTATATTATAATTAATATAATATAAATAGTAATATATATATATATATAGATATAAATAATATATATAATTATATATATTAATATTATTTATGTATATTATATATATATATAAAATATATATATATATATAACATATATCGTGCCCGTGTGTTGTGGGGTAGTGTAGTGGGTAGGTAGTGGCTGTGTGTGTATGACGATGTGTGGTGTGTGTGTGTGTGTGATGTGTGTAGATGTGATGTAGTGTGTGTGAAAATTCGTGTGATGTGTGTGACCTGACCACGCAGGATGGAATAAGGTAATAGGATCAGATCCAAACAGTCTAAGATACCTACTTGACCTCATGTTAGCACGAATACCTACAAAAAGCAAGGCAGCAGGTAATACTGGATGAGCTCAAAGAATGGAATCCTAACATCCCAAGTCAGAAAATTTCTTCACAATCGATGTTTTGAGAACGGAGATGATTTTAAAGAATGGCGAATTTCATAGTCACAATCATAAATCCATATCGTAGTAACACGAATATACAAGAGCTACAAATCCGAAATATCAAGCCAAACAAATTTCAAAAAAACGGGCTAAGCCCCTAAAGGCGGAAATATGGATAAGTGTCTGAAAAAAAGGCGGGATCAATGTACGTGACGATACGGGGACTCAAAAAAGAACTTAAGGCTTCGATACAGAGTTTAAGGATCAAGGTAAAAAATTTGACTCAGAAAATAGGGTAAGAGTCAGGGTAGATCATAAGTGATCAAGCGAGTCAAAGAAACACGAATTGCAAATATCCGGTAAAAAGGTACTACTTAATAAAATATATAATAAATTAAATAATATATAATATAAAAATAGTAAAATATAAATATAATATATATATAGTATATATAAATAAAAATACTGAGTAATAGTAATGTTAGCGTATATATAATAAATAGAATTAGAATATAATATTCTAAATATATATATAATATATATAATACATATATATATACATAAATATAATATATAATACTAATATATATATAGAATATATATATATATATAATATAATATAATAATAATAATATATATAATAAAAAAAATATATAATATAATAAGATAATATCTATTAATATATAACTAATATAATATTATATAAATATATATAATATAAATATAATATATAATATATATATAATATAATATATAAATTATATATATAATAATATATAATAATAATAAATATAAAGATTAATTATATATATATAAATAGTTATAATATATAAATAATAAAATAATTGATAAAAGTATATTATAAAATTTTAAATTATTAAATATAACTAAATATCAGTCATATATCAAATGATATAATATATATAAATATATATAATAATAATATAATTATATATATAATATAAGATAAGAATATAAGGCAATTAAATTATTAATATCCAAAATATAAAACATACGACAACCTGAAGCATCTGATTCAAGTTTTAAACTATGAAATTTAAATAATTATAAGCCTGATCTACTATGCTACTATAAAAAAATCTACGAGTACGAAAAAAAATTGCTCGATATAATACACAATATAATATACTAATATAATATATAGATATATATATATAAATAATAATAGTATAATAATATAATATATAATATATATATAATATATAATATAAATAAATATATAATATAAATATAAGAATAAAAATAGAATTATATATATAAATATATTATGTATATATATTATACAATATACTATATATATATAATTATTATAATAGATAATGCCATATGTAGTGACATAAATATAATATATATAAAAATAATAGATTAAATATAATAATATAATAATATATAAATATATAATATATATATATAATAATATTATATATATATATATATAAGTATATAATATATATATAGTATAATAATAATATAATATAATACAATATAATAAAATATTATATAGAATAATATAATATATATATATATATATAATTTAAATATAATATAATATAACAAATATAAATATAAAATATTAATATATAGATAACTAATAATAATAAAATAATAATATAATATAAATATAATAGTAATATATATATATATGATATATTATAATATATATATATATATATATTATATAATAACTAATATATAATATAATATATATAAGTCTTATATTATCATAAATAAAGATTTAAAACTACTACATATAAACACACACACTGTAAAAAATGACATTTACCTCCAACTGCACCAAAATATGAAAAAGATTAGAAGAAAAGACAGTATTGCAAAAAGAATAAAAAAACTGCAGAGGCAAATAACAATTTAGCTTGAGGCTGGGCAGATTCCGGACTTGCCAAGACACAAGACAGAAAGAAGTAATACAAATATTAAAGAAGATAATTAACAAAAAGACGCTATCGAGCATCTTCCATCAAATGTTAGCAAAGAGGCTGCTGAAGAAACCAAATAAACAACTACTAACTCTAAAACCTCTCTAAAACTTTTCAGAGAGAGAGAGAGAGAGAGAGAGAGAGAGAGAGAGAGAGAGAGAGAGAGAGAGAGAAAGAGAGAGAGAGAGAGAGAGAGAGAAAAAAGAAAAAGAGAGACGAGAGATGAGGGGCAGGGAGAGAGCGAGAAGAGAGGGGGAAAGAGAGAGAGAGGGAGAGAGAGAGAGAGAGAGAGAGAGAGAGAGAGAGAGAGAGAGAGAGAGAGAGAGAGAGAGAGAATTTAAAGAACAGATTTTGTCTCCAAGCAACTGCCAAAAGTAACAAATTCTTTAACTAACTTAAAACAAATCATAAAAAGTTAAAGCAGCTCTTCATCTTAAAGCCACAAACCTCATTTCTTCTGGCATTCCCGTTCATCAGTATTGAAGGTTAGTTGGTATAAATATTGTTTGAATGTAAAAAGTAACAATTTTTAATTAAAGGTGGATAATACATAAAAATGTTTCAAATGTGACTAATTTCTACAGCAGGTCACTACATTTAATGAAGCAATTTTGTCATCGAAAGATTTTTATAATAGAAAAATTTCAGCAAATTTATTAATAGAAAGTTTATGTATTATTAAGTAAATGTATTATTATTTTGAATGTTTTATAATGCAGAACCTGTTCACACTGTTTCATATAGATCAAAATTAATAGTGCAATATGAACATCGAATCGCTCTTACTGGTGAAGGGAATTTAAACAATATATATATATATATATATATATATATAATACGTATATTAGATATATATTATAAGTATAGTCATAAATATATATATATATATATATATATATTTATATATATAATATATACTATTAATATATATAATTATATACTATTATAAATATATATATATATATATATAGATATAATATATAGTATATAAATAATATATATATAATATATATATATATATATATATATATAGTAATATATACTCATATATAATATATATATATATATATATTATATATATAAATACTATATACGAAATATATATATATATAATAATATATAATACATAATATACTATTATTAATATATGTAGATGTCATAACATGTGTGTGTGTGTGTGTGTCTGTATGTGTGTTTTGTGTCATGATAAAAATTCAAACTTGTTTTAACTTTATATTTACTTAAATTTAGTATTTTAAATAGGAAAATAGCTATTAAATAAAATATATACCTATTTATAGGTTCAAGCAGAAATTTCAAATCAGAAATTTTGTAAGTTATTCTCTCTCTCTCTCTACTCTCCTCTGTTTCCTCTTACTCTCTCTCTCTCTCTCCTCTCTCTCTCTCTCATCTCCTCTCCTCTCTCTCTCTCTCTCTCTCTCTCTCTCTCTCTCTCTCTCTCTATCTATCTATCTATCTATCTATCTATCTATCTCTCTATCACTTTCATATTATTGTTTTTACTTTTCTTTATTTCCTCTAATTTTCTTCTTTCCAAATACAGTACAAGTGTTAAAAATCAGCTCCTATAATATTAAGTTCTTGCCTCCTTCTGATGTTCCTATTACCACCTTCTTATTTCTATATCATTTTCTATAATCTTTGCAAATCCTGCAAAGGAACGTATCTGTCTTTGGCGGCTTTGGTGACTTTGGTGACTTTGGCAACTTTGGCGACTTTGGTGACTTTGGCAACTTTGGCAACTTTGGCAACTTTGGCGACTTTGGCGACTTTGGTGTTGGCGTTTTGGTGTTTCAATTGCACATCTTAAATTCCCTTGGAATGATAAACTGGTTCAGACAAAATGGTCTTTCGGAGCTTGGGAAAGCATAACTGATATAATTCTTTCTGGCATGGACGAGTGGTTTCAATATTCTTTCTCCTTGATTAAAACCTAAACCGTGGTTTACTTTACTTGTTTTTCTTCTTTTCGTTTAGAGGAGTTTGTCTTTAAGGGGTTTCTGTCACATTCATATTCAAGAAATTCAATTGCTTTAATTTCATTTTGGAATCATACAAAATTTATATTTTTATTCTCCGTGCATTCCACTAAAAACTCTTTTCTCCGACGAAAATGACATGCTCTTTCTTGTGACATTTCATTTTTTACTAAAAATGTCAGCTCTACTTTTGCTTCTTCTTCTTTGCAGATCTTGTTTTTTCTTAACGGCTTTAATTGTATCTTATCTTCTGTTAAAGTTAAACTCTTCACTCATAGTTTTGCTTCTAATTCCAGTTCTGACTAGTCTTTTGCTATATCACCCTCTCTAAGTCCCTCCATCTCATTATTGTAACAACGTAATTTCATCTGAATATATAATCTTTGCTATTTCAAAGAGTACGGTTTCTGGCAAAAAAATTTTTTTTTTTTTTTTTTTCAGTTGTCACCGGTCAGAGGTCAGAGCCATATTAACCGTGCTGAATCCAATTATTTCAGGAATTATATTCATAATTTCTCTTCACCAATGATCCCGAAAAGGGACTGTTTGAATCAGGTGGCATAAGGAGTAAAAACTTCTTATAATCTAACGTGTGAGCGCTGTGCTACTTGTACTATAAAATTATTTTTCTAAAATCGGATTCAGATTGGTTGGACCCATTTATTTGGCTTCGATTCTCATCATTGTGAGTGTATGAGTCTTCATTCTGTAAAGTATAAATTTGCCAGATGTGCTGCATCAGTATTTTGCCCGTTTCGAGAGCGCGTGACTCCATATGAGTTTTGCGGTTATCGTCCACCTGGACATCGCTTTCAGAGTCTTTCAAGGGGTCTGATTCTGTCTTCGGGATTCTTCCTCACGGAATTACATATAGGAATTCCGGAGTTCTCGGAGAACTTTATAAACAATACAAGGTCACCTTCAAAAAAAAAAAAAACATCATCCATGTTTGAGGTTTGAGCCGGTCTTTTATACCTCCCTCTACTGGTATCTTCGTACCAGTCTTCGGCATCATTCTTGGCTGTTTCTTGAGTACCTATTATTATTATGGTACCAAGCCTCTTATTTCTGCGCCTATTCTTGCGGCCTTATTTCTATGATTTATTTGGCGCTTAGTTCTTTTATTTTCTTTTGCCAGTCTTTCTATTATTTACAATCGGTTAAATTCTTCTGCCTCTCTGGCCATACAGGATTTGCGTTGTTGTCGGCCGATAAGGGTCTGCACGGGTATATCATAATTTACTAATCGCGTCGGCCCGATCTCCGGTTCGGTCTACGACGTCTTACCTTCTTCCTTCGTTGCTGGCCAGCGAATTTCTCCGGTTGGTTCCTGATGTGTCCTATTTTCGGGCAGGATTGTATTTCGGATTCGTTGTTGGAACAATTTCCTTGTTCCCCCATTTTTCCGCGGATTAATTTTTTAACCTTTTTATCTACCATCATTAAAGGTATCGGATTATTCACATCTACTTTTAATTTAAACCTGTGCTACTTTCCTCCTTGAAATAACACTTCCTATCTTTAAAATCGAATATGAGTGGGATCTGTGACAATATATCACAGCCTAAAATGAGATTACCTTCGAAATCACAGTTATCTCTGTTTTCATTATAACAAAAATTTTAAAAATTGACAAGTTCTAATTACAGGCTCATTTTCTAATGTAAGTTGTGGTGATTCGTTAAACAAACCTTGTATTACAACCCTGGGTAATTACCTTTTCCAAATTAAGTTTAAATGTCTTAGAAATTAAAATCAAAAACTTTACCTTCTAAATCCGTTAAAAGGTGTGTGTATTTTAAGAATGTTAAGGGGAGGATCCAATATTCGATTGAATAAATATTTTCTTTATTGGATAATACTTTATTATTTTATTGGCTTAAAAATACTACCATAATTTAAAATATATATTTGCGGGCGGGGGGGACTTTTCGGTGCGGTTGTTTGGTTGCAAAATTTGTTTGCTCCGCGTGGCTATATTTACACCACTTTGTGCCGGGGCAATGGTGTCTTATCATCCATAATTGAAGCTACTCTACTCTGCCGCGTGGTGCTTCCTTGAATAGGTTACCTACTCTTGGGGCGCGCATACGCTTCTAAAAAAAGCTTTTCTAAAAAAAAAGCTTTTTGTTCGGTACTAAGCCACACTGCTCCCTTTTTTAATTGAGCTTTCCCACCATTTTCATTGTACTAAAGATCCGGCTTTCACTTATTGGTACGATGGGTTAAACTTTTCTTTACCATTTTTTCTGATCGCCTTTCCATTGTTGGTGTTCTCACCCTTTTCCAATATTTTTACAAATTCTTTGTTGTATATTACCTCTAAATATACTCGTGAAATTCGTTCCGATCTTCTTCTGGAAACTGGGGGGACGGTTCTTCGTTTATTTGAGTTCGACAAAGGAAGCTCTCCTTAGAAAAGAGCGAAGAGTGTCTGCGGGGTATTCTGCAACAGGAGAAGTCTTCCAGCTCCAGAAAACTGCTTTGGGGCATCTGGACCACACTTTATTTTTACCTGTATAACTCATTTGCGATTTGCTTTTTGGTTTGCTCCCTTTTCAGGAGTGAATCTCGGACTGGGGGAAAAACTTGCTGGCCCCTTTTCTTGGGACCGATTTGAAATTTTTATTCCCACGTACCCCTCTCGTGGGCGTTGAATCATTTCCTACTTCATTGTTAGTTGAAAACCATGTTCTGAGGTCGTCCTCGGCATAGACTTGTACTTCTAAATCGTTGCCTTTGCCTACTACTACTCCTAGCTCTATTGTTCCTGTATTTATAGGAACCGGGATTATTATTTATCCTGGGATACTTGTGATCCCTACTGTAATGAGGATCGTAATTACCTCGTCTGTATTTGCGGTCATAATCTTTCGGCCAATTATTGCCAGGTTTTCTATACCTTTCGGCTGAACTTTGTGGTCTATTACCTCTATTGTCAAATCTATTTTCGTTTCTTTTTATCCCTCTTTCAAAATTATCTCCTATCGCGCTTATTTTATCTTCAGCTCTTCGTCTATTATCTACCTTTTTTGCACTAAGTTTACTTATTAATTCAGAAGCTGTATTTTTTTTCTTTTGTAAAAATCTTTGCCACTTTCTCTTTAGTCTTTGCATCTGTGAACTTTAAATAAGTGTTACCCCATAACAATACTCTTCTCATCTCTTTACTCACTATTATACCGTATCTTAATTCGAGTTCTTCAGAGAACTCTGTTACCAGTCTTATTATTTTTTGTGACAAAAAGTCGCTAGGGTCGAACTTTTACCCCATTTCATCGTTGAAAATTCTTCAAATACCTCCCAAACGCGAAACGACGTCAAAGGAGCTAAATTTTCAAGTAGTATCTTCTTAAATTCATCGTAAGAAGTTGCTTCAGAGAGCTCTGGGGTTGCTTCTAGCGCTATTCTCGCTGAGGAGTTTGCATCTGCGCTTATATGGTACAAGGGCGCCGTGATTTTTTTCTTGGTTCCTTTGGTTATCCCTTCTTGGGCAAAGTTGTGCTCGAGTATTTTCAACCACGAGTTCACATGGGGACCAGTGGATGCGGCACCAATCTGTGGGGGCCCATCCAAAATTGGGATCTTAATCTTGGACATAAAGAGTCGGTTCACATTTACTGCCGTCATATTTTCTCTCTCGTTACGTTCGTCTTCTCCCGCCATGTTTAAAGGATTTTCTAACACTAATGTAGGTGTGAGTGTGTGGTGGTGTATGTGTGTTGTTTGCTGTGTAGCTACTTGATACCCGGGGTCCTTCCGGTGGACTAAGTTTGGGGTGATCTTACAGGAAGTGGGTAGGTCAATCTGGGGAACCCTTGGGACATTTACTACCGAGCCTTCTTGTACTGTCAGCACCACTTACTTAAAATTATATTAAAAAATTTTTTAAAGGGAACCCTTGTACTATGCCCAACCCCCCTAACTTTTTAGGGTACAAAAAATAAAAAAAAATTTTCAACTTTTTTTTTTTATTATTTTTAATTAAGAAAAACTACTCTCTCCTCTAAATCATGGTGTAATTTTTGTTTTGAAATTCCCGAAAGTTTTTTTTAGATACAGGATATTTTTTATAGGGTGTCAAAAAAACAACAACATTGCATTACAAAGTACAAAATAGAAATATTCATACCAGAGATTTCCTTTCTAGGTTTGTTTAGTCATTTTATAAATATCAATTTTAAAGTCTTTTTCTTTTTTCGCAAACCCAACAAACCTAAAAGATCAGGCTCTTTCCCAATCATATAAATGTAGTCAGAAGTCTGGAGGCCGGGAGCCGGAGGGACGGAGCCTTAGGATTAGAGCGAAAAAACAAAATTTTTTAAAGAAAAAAAAAAATTTTTGCAGGTGAAAAATATTATCTGCAAAAAAAGATTGGAGCTGAACAAAAAAACTTGAGAAGGAAGGCCCGGAAAGCCAGAGGCCGGGAAGCCGGAGCTTAGAGTCAGAAACCAAAGCCGAGCCGGAGCCGGAACCTGAAAAATTTAATACATTTTTTTTTAAAAGAAACTTGTTTTTGCAGGGTAAAAAAACTTCTGCAAAGTCGGAGCTGAACTTTTCTTGAAATAAAAAACAAACGGAGTCAGGAGTTGGAGCCCGGAAGCTGGGATGTCGGGAGCCAGGAAGGCCGGAAGTTCGGAGTCGGAGCCGGAGCCGGAAGCTTAAAAAAACAAATTTTATTAATTTTGTTCAGTGGAAAAAATAATTTTTTCAAAGGTTGGGAGCTGAACAATTTTTTGAATAGGGAGCCGGAGCCGGAAGCCGGAAGCCGGAAAGCCGGAAGCCGGAAAGGCCGGGAAGCCGGAAGCCGGGAAAGCCGGAGCCGGAAGCGGGAGCCGGAAGTCGGAGGGGTCGGAGGCCAAAAGTCCACATATTTTTTTTTTTTAAAATTGTTTTGCAGCGTAAAAAAATAATCTGCAAAAAGGTCGGAGCTGAACCTTTATTTCTTGAAATTGGAAAACAAACGGAAGTCCCAGAAGCCGGAAGGGCCGGAGCCGGAAGCCGGAGGCCGGAGCCGGAAAGCCGAGACGGAGGTCGGATCTGAAGAAGCACATTTTTTTCAAGAATTTTTTTTGCAAATGAAAGTAATTCTGCTACAAAAGTTGGAAGCTGAACCAATTTTTTGAAAAAAAGAAGCCGGGAAAGCAAAGGGGCCGGAGGCCGGTAGGCAAAGTATAAATTATTTTAAAAGCAAAAATTGTTTTTGCAGATAAAAAAAATACTTCTGCAAAGTCGGAGCTAAAGGGGTCTTTTTCTGAAATTATGAAACGGAAAAGTCCGGAGATAAAAAAGCCGGAGCCGGGGAGCGGAGTCGGGGAAAGCCGGGATGCTGAAACTGAAGGAACAAATTTTTGTTCAAAGAAATTTTTTTTGAGTATTCAAAAAAATTAACAACAAAGTTGGAAGATGGAAAACCAATTTTTTTGAAAAAGCCCAGTGCCGGGAAGGCCCAGAGCCGGAGCCAGAGCCGGAGCCCAAATAAAAAAAGAGCCTTAGGTAAAAGTATAAATTTTTTTGGTAAAAAGAAATTGTTTTTGCAGGTTAAAAAAATACTTCTGCAAAGTGGAAAGCTGAACTTATTCTGAAAATGGAAACGAAGAATGGAGTCGGAGGCCGGGAAGCCGGAAGGCTGGAGGCTGGAGCCGGAAGCCGGAGCAGGAAGGAAACAATTTTTTTTGCAGTTGAAAAGTAATTCTTTAAAGTTAGAGCTGAACAATTTTGAAGACGGAGTGGGAGCCGGAACCGGAGTCGGAAACGGAGCCGGAAGTTGGAGCTGGGGAGGCCGGAGCCGGAGCATTAATTTTTCTAAGATTAAATTTTTTTTGGAAAAAGGTCACTCTTTTGAATCGGACAAAGAAAAATATTTTTGAAATAGATTCGGAGCGGTTTTGGTGCGGTGCGGTGCGGTGCGGTGCTGGTGCGGGTGCGGGTGCGGTGCGTTCGGTCAGTTGCGGTGCGGTGTGGTGCGTTGCGGTGTGAATAAAAACTTTTAAACTGCCCGGCTTGGTGCTCCTTTTAGTGAGGTGAGGTTGCGTAAAAATCTTTTTTACTTTCTGGAAAAAAAGAATAAAAAAAAAATCATTTCAAATTACAAGTATATAGGCCTTTTTCTCATAGATCACTTTTTTTTCTGCTTCAGACAGCTGAAGAAAGGATTCGCTAATTATAAGCAGTTACGTAAGATGGTCTTATGGTATTGAAAAATTTTCCAGGATATTTTATATATATATAGGCGAAGATTCTCACGAAAAGTTTTATTTACTGGATTGAAAAATGTGGGTGGTTGTTCAGACAAAGGTTTGAAGTGACTGGACCTTGGAAATATTTTTGGAATTTGAAAAAACCTACTTGGCATAATTGATTTTCACAATTATTTTTTTTATTTGAATTTCAAAAAGGGGCAAATGGATTATATTTTTTGATGTAAGCTTAAGAACTTTGCTTTTCGTTGGAAAAAAAATTATTGAATTTTATCTTAAAAAAATAAAAAGGGTTTTTATATGGTTTCAGTTGAAACAGTAAAAAAAATTCACTTGATAACAACTATATCACTGCCCCCATAAATCCCAAACCAGAAAGTCTATTGAAACGAAATAAAAAAAAGAAAATATACATAGGAGTCAAAAGGTTCCTTTTTTAAAATAAAAAGGTAACTCATTTCACGATTTGATAAAAAGTAAGGATTGGGCAAGTACAGGGGTCCCCTTAAATCAAATAATGAAACATGTACTAACACAAAATGAGATATTATAGGATATATATATATATTATATATATATATATATAATATATATATTATATATATATAATATATATATATTAAATTATATATTATATAATATAATATATATATAATAATATTATATATAATATATAAAAGAAATATATACATATATAGATAAATTTACCCACACAAACAGAAAAAAAACACCTGTAAAATTATATATATAATATATATATATATATCATATTATATAATATATATATATATATATAATATATATATATATATATATATATATATATATATATTATATATATATATATATATATATATAACCTTGTTATTAAATTATATGATATTTTGTATGTTTAGAAATATTTAAATGTTAATAAAAAAATTTTTCACAACAAACTCAAAATAATATAGGTCTGAAATATATGGTTACAGTATATGTATATATTTTATACTTATATAATATATATATATTATAATATATATATATATAATATATATATATATTATATATATTTATATATATATATATATATATATATATATATATATATATATATATATATATATATTACTCATCATATAATCTATACATTATATATATATATATTAATTAATATATATATATCATTTAAAAAAAAAAACCTGCTTAAAACATGATCTTTTGTTGATATATATATTAACTTAACCCCTAAAATAATATTTACTTTAACACAAAATTTTATTTCATTAATAATTAAAAACTGTTAAAACACCAAAAGGATATGGGGGGGGGGAGAAAAACCTTTTGAAGGAGAGGCCTTTCTGTCCTTTCAGGACTTTATTCAATCAAGGTATCACACGCAATAACTTCTTGATATTATATGAATGATCACTGACTGGGTAAAGTTTGAGTTTGTTGGTTGTCTTCTTTGAGATTTTTCAAAATGATTTTCCATTTTTTATCTGTTAACAATATATTATTAAGGATGGGATCAATCTTTATTTCACCCTCTATTATATTCATATGTTGCTGCTTAGTATTGTAGAAAAATTTCAAAACAATAATAATAGATTAAATATTAAGCTATGATTATGCTTAAACGAGTGATTATTTTTGTTAGTAAGATGATTAAGGCTCTCTCTATGTTTGACGAGGGCCGAGTTTAGGGTACCCTTTTTTAAGTCATGACCATGATGACTTATTCTCCTCTCCACATCAACTGATTCCCCTATATAAAAAAAAAATCGGCAAACAAAGAGGGGAAGGCACTTTATGCATAAGAAACTCCCCTGAATTGGGTAAGAGGCCTGTTGCGGGGGGGTCTGTAAACCGGAATTTCTTTGTTTAGCAAGAAGCGTCTTTAAATCGGTAATTATCTCTTCACAGAGATGCACATTAGAAGGAAAAAGTAAAAAAATTTTAGGTAATGAAAAATTTATTCAAGGGTATATTAATATATAATGATTCTGAGGTTGGGTGTAGGCGTTTATGTTAATTTGATTAAATTTAAGCAATATTTTTTGGAGTTTTTTGAGAGGGGACGTTTCATTTTTTCAATCACCCAAACCTATTCAAGATATTTTTTTGGGAAAAAGATTACCCGTGGATGGGGGGACGTGTTTTTGTTTTGCGTTTGCCTCCTTCCACTTGGGGGGATCCCCTACGCTCCCTTCTAGAACATCTTAAAATCCATCATATTCAATTCAATTAAAATTTACAATAGGGGAACCGTGCCACTAAATAAGTTCTTCCTTTTCTTGGACATTCTGATAAAAATAGATTGAAAAAAATTCAAGTCCAAATTCCACAAAACTCGTTTATAGGGGAAAACCTACCCACGTGGGGACTCCTACATAAAATTGGTTTTCTATAAAAACAGTTGTGATTTGGACACTTTGAATTTTCAAATCTATTTAATTAACAAGATTACCTTACACTTCTAAAAAAATTACCGTCGAAAAGTTAAAGTAGAAATAATCTTGATAAACTTGAGTGAGGTTCCCTCCTAAATACTTTCTATACGCATTTGGTTGATTGATCCTCGATAGACCAACCTAGCTTCACTTCAGCACAACGTATATCCTCTTGAACACGCTTTGTATAAGGTGGTATTTAATGTGTCATAATAGGCAAAGCCGCAAAATAGACTGGTTCAGAGTTCAAATGCAAACACGTTTAAAAATCACCTAAAGTGATATTTTTTACTCTTAAAAATGAATAAAAAAAAAAAAAAATGTGCAGTCTCTTTAGGAAGAAAAAAGTACCCTTCTCAAAGTGTAAATCCCATATACTTTTTCATTTTTGATCCATCCAGGTAGGTCTCATTTCAGGCTAGTTCAGTTTATGATATGTTTTAGGTATACACCAGAGAAAATCTAGTTATACCTAACAAATCTACTAACACTAACAGTGACCTAAAACGAGCATTGATGCCTACTAATTTTTTAACTATAGATAAATTTTACTTTGACTACTGGAACACTTTTTTCCTAAAGACCTTAAATTATTTGTTTAGTTTTTATGCTTCATTATTATTTTTTTAGAAGTATATCCTTGATAAAAAAAAAAAAAAAAGAAAAATTATAGATCCTTAAGGAAAAAAACTTTAGAGGCTGTAACTTTTTCCTAAATAGACTGCCATGTTTGTTTTTTTTCTTAGTTTTTTTTTTTAGTTATGTATTAACATTTTTAACCACTACTAGCTATTGTATTAAAAATAGTTATTCTTCAACAAAACCGATACAAAAGATATCTTTGAAGATTTAGACTGACAACATTAATATTATATCTTCACAAAATAATATAAAAATACCAAATACACTATGTTTTGGTTTATTTCGTGTGGGGATGAAGAATGACGTCGAAATACGTTTCAACCTTATATACACAATATTATTTATTATCATATTAAAGTTTTTTTAAGATTTTGAACTATTTTATCACAGTACTAAATATTTTCTATGATCAGTTTGCTATATATTTCATATTAAAAAATGTACCGATAAAAGAAAAAAAAATTATTGCAAAAAAATTTTTACGTAATTGTAAAGAAAAAAATAATCAATAGATATATACATATAGTATTATATATATATATACTATTGATATAAATAAATTTAAATATATATTATATAATATATATATATATATATATATATTATATATATTGACAAAAATTCATATTATATTGTTACGGTGCTCAGTTACCAAAAATAATTACAGGGTATAATGCTTGGACATAAATAGATTTTCTAGTTAGGCGAATTTATTATAATATATATATTATTACTAAATATAATTATATAATATATATATATATATATATATATAGATATATAATATAAATATATATATATATATAGTATATATATATAAGTATTGTTTATGTTACATTATACTATTAAAGAAAAATCTCTAATTCCAAAAATTCTAAGTAAAATTAATTAATTTTTAAGAAAATCTATTTCAGCTGGCATAATTCCAGAGGCTTGCCACTAAAGAATTTCTTAAAAAACTTAACTATTGAAGAAACTTAAAGATTCTTTTTGAACAGAAAAATTTGTTCAGAAAATAGAAATGATGCAACATATACAGACTTCAAAATATTACTAATACTATATAATATATATATATATATAATATATAAATATATATTATATATAATTATATAGAATGTATATATATATAATAGTTATATATATAATACCGTATATATTAGTATTAATATAATTATATATATATATATATAATAATATATAAATTATTATATAATTTTATTAATATATATATATATTATATATAATAATTAATTTGTAAACCTACCACGACAAATATGCTCCGAGCGACGGGGACATAGGGGGACGTTTCCACATACCCCAATAGCGAGGGCGAAGGAAACCCCTGCTACACTCCACCAAATACCAAAGAGCCGTGGTTTCGGAGACCCTTCCCCAGGGGGGGAATAGTCCACCTGTTTTTCCCGAAAGCGAAGACCCCGCACTACCCATCTCACGCTTACCTGGGGTACTTCTTAGTTAAGAAAAAAAAACAGCAACTCTATTTTACAATTAATGCTTCCACATTCAAGATAGACTAGAATCCATTTTTATCCAAAAAGTATCAAAATCTTGTCAAAATTTCTCTTTGACATCTCTCCTTTTTTTCTAAAGAAAATATTTTTATAAAAAAACTAAAAAATGGTATATAAGTATACCTAATACCTATATATTCATATATACAAATATATATATAACTACATATATATATATATATATATATTATATATATAAATTAATAATATAATTATTTTTTTTCGAGCATTATGAATTGCTGAAAGTCCAGAGCAAAGAAAATAATTTAAAATTTTTTTTCCCTCACAATTACCCTAACGTACGGTTAACCTCTTGGTTTCATATATTCGTTTCAATTTAAATCCGTTAAAAAAACAAATTATCGCAACCGAAAGATTTACGATTATAAATAAATCAGGAGAAAATCGAAACATACATCGATAGTGATCTTATTCCCTAAAACAACAGGCAAATAGTCAACTTTTTTTTTTTTTATAAATATCATTTTAAAATTATTGATAATATCTTAATAAAAAAGTTAATCTCTAAAAAAAAACTTTTTAAAGAATTCTACATCTAACTAAGCAGTACGTTAATTTAGTTTATACAAATATTAAAAATGTTTTTTGGTAACACTGTTTTCTTTTTTTCTTTTATACAAATTAAGGTGGGGGCAAACATTTACTTAAAATGTAACCCCCCTTTTTTTTGTTTTATAGCGGAGTACAATATCTTTACATTTATAAAAATTGGATGGAGCCGGTTGCCTTACTATACAACATTATATACTAAAATGTAATAAAAAATAATTCTAATTTTTTCTTTTTTTTTTTTTTTTTATATCTTTTTTTTTATTTTTTTTTTTTGTACATTTTAGTTAAGATTTTCAGTAAAATTTATTAATTTTGTGTACAAAATCATACATTAGCTTCATTTTTATTACTAATTACAAACCACTGCGAAAATGTATTTCAATATATCAATATATTATTTTAATTTTTTATTTTTCATGTTTATCGTATTAATTTAAAGAATGATATTTTTAAACAAAATCAAAACTTATAGTCATTATATATACTATATTACATAATATTAATATATATTAATATATTTATAATATATATATTAATATTATATATAATATATATTACCGTAAATATATTTAAATATATATTATTATATATATATATTATATATTTTTAGTGATGGGATGTTTGGGTATGTAAATAAGGATGCAACTTCCAAGGGAAAAATTATTGTGTATATGTTTAGGGCTAGGTTCAAGCAAATGCAATGGAAATAAAGTATTAAATAAGCTAGTAAGCCACAAAAACATTAAATTAAATTGCCAATGACGACCTACCGTTCCTTTCCAAACAATTTCCTATATTCTAAGTTACTCTCTCCGCGACAGTATCTGCAACAAAAAACCAAACTTCAGGCAAAGAGTATTAAAAGCGTTGTAAAGAATTTCTTAACAGAAGCCAATGTTCAAACCCCAAGCATTGAAAAACATGAACAAAAAAAACAAAGAGAATTAATAACAACAATAAAAAATGCAAGTAGCCAAAAATATCAGTTAATATTTCCCGGCTTAAATCCTTAATCTATAAATCCTTTAATTTTTATGTTAGCCTTGCAAATAAGCAAACAAAAAACAAAAAAAACAGTAACAGGGAATAAGTACGAGATGTGCTTTTCGTTTTAATTATTACATATATTACACATAATAGTTTATATAATTTTAGATAATTATACATAGAGTATTAGCCACCTTAATTACATAAGAAGGGTAAGACCTTAAAAAAGCAGTTTATATTTTATTATATATATATATATATAATATATATATATAATAATAATATAATATAATATATATATATCAGGCTGCAAGGACACAGACAATCCTTTACTACATACAACTTACTAGTAAAGAGGCAAGGTATCTTTAGTGGATCTAATGAAGCACAAGAATATGCGTTGGTGGATTTTTTTTTATGAAAGCTCAGCAAAATAATATGTAGTTGGTATTTTTTATGAAGTCCCCAGCCAAACTATGCGTTGGTGGATTTTAAGCGATCACCAAATACAATACTGTAATCTAATTATTGATCATTCATCATTTAAAAATACACAAGAAATAAATACGTACCTAAAATATTATAACAACAATTCATAATTGTTTATTAACAGCAATCAAAGTAATTCTAGTATCCCACTGCAGAATACTCAATATATAAAAAATGTAGGTATAAATTTATGTCATAGAGTATATTAATAATCATTCCCATACACTTTTATTATTAATGTGCTAACTGGATCATACACTATATTTTATTATTATTAAATTATTCAATCAGAAAAAATAAATTTCAGTTCAGGAATATACAAGTCTCCTTCCCAAACAAAAACCCCCCCGCCAACAGTGTAAAATCCATTTGTATTTTTTATATATTTCTTTTATATGCTTTCCCACTTTCAATTTACAATACACAGTAATTTATTACAGTAAATTATGCACTATTCAGGTACATAAAATTCTCTTATTTTGTTGCGAAAAAAAAAAAAAATCAGTAAAAACATAAAATGTGTACTTCAATGCAAAAGGCTCTAATGCAAATGGGTGCTGTGCCCAAAGTGAAAGATAAGCACTCAAACAAAGGGGTTCAGTCGGGTAACGCGCAATGCAAACAAAAAAATTAATTTCCCACTACAAACCTAAAACAAAACTTAACCTACATTAGTCTCTACAAAAAAAACAACTGTATTTATAACCATATGCGTAAAAAAAAAGATAGAAAAGTGTCTACGTGTCTAAATACCTCAAAGACAATGCAAATCAGGATAGAGCATGGTCGTATCTACGCGACCAAAGAACTGACAGCGACACTTGAGATTTTTAGAGTTGTAAGACGTCTATACCTAAAAAAATAATACTTCACGTAAATCGTATCTTACAATAAGTAACTTGCTAAAAAAAATACATTTCAAAATGACTTTACAGACCTTTATAGGAATTCATACCAAATAGTAAAGTTGAAGATCGATTAAATACTGATCCTAATCACCAAAGACTGCTTGAAGAAACTTGAACAGTCTAAAAGTTAATGCTTAAATAACAAAATCTTTTTTACTGGTAAATCCAGTTAAGAAAAAGTTTTAAACTCTACATTTACCTCCCCACCCGTCAAAACTTGACCGGAGAAAAGGGTAGAGCATGACAACAAAAGCAGAAAAAAGAAAAATGTAATGTGTGTTAAAAAGTGATCTAAGGGTCCCATTTTGTCATATCCCGAATGAGATTTTGCTTCAGGGAGAAAAAATTGACAGCGTAGCAGTTTGGCGTTTTAATGCCATTTGCTCAGAATGGATCAAAAGGAGAACTTCAGGTTCCTCTTTGACTTAGCTTGTGATTGCTCAAAAGAGGTCTGAGGTTTCGTGAGAGCGGTGTTCTGATCCCGAACTAAGAACATCGAATGAAACTCCGACTATATCTAGCCTCAGAGACCTTACAGTCTCAAGTATTTCCGTTCGGTGGACGAAAGTTCCGGATGAACCTGGACCTGCAAAGGTTGGTAAGGGTTGTATAAAAGCGTCCTCATCCTCTATAGTAACTTGATGACGACCGAAAAAAAAACACTTATACAAGAATTTAAAACACTTATAAAGAATTGAAAACAAATCCATTCTTCAATCTTCAGTCTCCTCTTCCAGATGATCCATCCTACCAGGACATCACCGATGAATTGAAAAGATGATCACCATATTCTTAGGTTAATTTAATTTGGTTCCTGCTTAATTTCAGTTTTGATATCCATTTTTTTATTTCAAAGGAATGAGTGTTATTCATATTTACACTACAAAAAAAATAAAAAAAACATAAAAAAAATTTTATTTATAAACAAAAGTACAATTATTACAAACCCAATTTATACACACACAACTGTACAAAATATACAATTTTTTATATTTAACTTATGCCCTCTTCTTCAGGTCCTTCTTCATCTGCCGTTTTTCTTCCAAGTGTTCTTCTGTACTGTATCCTTGCTTCGTTTTCCAAGACCTGGTGTACCCAGTGTGTTTTTCTTCTATAGAAGATCTTCTGCGTTTACCATAGGCTATAACCCTGTAACCTTGATGTTCCATCTGTCTCCTCCTCGCAAACCTTGTAGATCAAGTTGGTGCCCATCGCACTGTTTTATATTTTTCCAAAGTAGTTTGAATAGTATTTTAATTGGAGACTTGTCCAATTCTAAAATTCTTGATTATTGATTCTGTTAGTGTCCCGATGGATACTCTGGGATCTTAGTTGCAGTAGATGTAATTATCTTATACTGTGGGAAAGTCCAGTTAGTATATTCAAATTCATATTAGGAGTGAATGTGTTTCTAAAGATTCCAGACGGAATAATGTTGTCTTAAGGACTCTTACTTGTAGAGAGCCATAAAACTGGATTTGACATAAAATCTCCTCATGCTTAACCTTCCAGCGTCTTGGAGCTGCTAACAAAAC
Source organism: Trachelipus rathkii (assembly GCA_015478945.1). Classification (NCBI taxonomy): domain Eukaryota; kingdom Metazoa; phylum Arthropoda; class Malacostraca; order Isopoda; family Trachelipodidae; genus Trachelipus; species Trachelipus rathkii. Next base: position 3,092 of record JABUQX010007308.1, on the reverse strand, counting down.
TGTTCTCATCTGAGTACAGTAAGAGTATAAGAAAATGAACAGTAGGATTTTCTCATTAATCAGGATGTGAAATATCAATACACTTGGTATTAATAAAAGCGGTACACCGAATCCTTTCCGGTTCAGAAACACATTCCCCAAATGATATGATAATACGCCAACTGGTCGTTTCTCTATCAAAACTCCTTGTCGCTATGGAGATGTTGATCGCACATCATCTGGATCCGGGATCGGATTTAGGTCGCTAACAGGATACTTTGATTCAGGTGATATATATATGACATTAGAGAAATCCGAGTGAATCATCCCGGAAATCCCAACTCTTTCCTCACGATCTGAATCCATTTCAAAATTTGGCAATTCTAGAATATCAGCTGTTGTTTCGTTCAACTCCTCCTCAATCTCCTCCAGTGGTTCTTGCACAGGAGCTAAGTCGTGTTAGCAATTCGATGGAAAATTGCTTCTTTCTAACAATTATTTTGGAGGTGAATTCGACCGTAATTTGCAGTGATAACTCATATATTTCGTCCGTGTCTGGAGCCAATCGACAATATAATTACATCATTCAGTTTACGTTAACATATTGCAAATTCCTCTGGTACCTTTCTTTAAATTTATTCAAGTGAATCGCCTGGCAACTTGAACTTCTAAGAGCCACCAATGCTAGTGAGTAAGAGTGGTCGTTCATGTCCTTCAATCCCATACTGGGTAACTTTGTCCATTGGCAGTCTAGGATGACTCCATGAGCTCATCTAAACAAATTCTTTACCTGTTTTCCCGTTTCTGCATGTTTCAGAATGATTATAATTTTAAAAATTCTTTGTTGAATATGATATCCCAATGACCGGGATCGATTGAGAGAAACTCTTAAATACTGTATTAAAGTTCGATTCATTCTTTCTACTATACCATTAGATGAAGGGTTGTAAGGAGTTGTGTAAACATGATAAATACCTAAGGAACGGAGCAAATTCTCAAAAAGAGGCCCCCTAAATTCCCTAGCATTATCAGACATAAGTCTTGATGGAATTACCGGTAAGTAAGGTATGATATTTTCTAAGGCTGCTGTTACAATTGCAGTGTGCTTAGTTTTAATGGGCACTGCAGCCACCCATTTACTAAAATGGTCTATAAAAACCAATGCATAGTTATTTCCTTTACTGGATTTAGGCAATTGTAAAAGATCAACTGCTGTGAGTTCAAATGGGTGATAAGTATTGATCTTAATTTTAGGGGGTGCCCAAAAGACGTTTGAAATTTTTGCGAGTTGACAAGTATGACAAGATTTAGTAACATCCTGGCAGATCATTCGCAACTTTGGATGCCATATTATATTTTCTATGAGAGCATATAATTTATTCTGTCCTATATGAACAAATTCAAAATGATTTATTACAGCCACCTGTACGGCAAAACTGAATGACACCACATAGTATAATGATTATTGCGATTGCAGTGGATTATATGGTCATCCTGAACAAATAAAAAGTTTCGTGACCGACTGAATAATTTTAAGGGTCCCCTGAAAGGTTGATTGTTTCTCAAAGCTCTCATCAACCTTCTCAATAAAGGATCAACTTGCTGACATTCAGTTATGTGAGACATAATGACTCCACTGAATCTTGAGTGAATTCGTAAATACCAATGAAAAATAATAGTAAAATAAATTCAGAAAAGCCATTTTTGTCTAAAGTCATCCCCTCCCCACCAGATCCTTTTTAATTCATATAGCAGATGGAAGATTTTGAAGATTAATTCTGATAAATCCTCTCATCGAATGCTGTTCTAAATATGAATAGTACTGGGTATGATTTAGTATCAGTCTGTAAATGTGGAATGATGCTATTATTTCCTCGTAGTTAATGATGGTTGATAACTCATCTGAGTTCTACCGCGTATTAAAATATTAAAGTATATTCCTCCCTCCGCAAAACAAGTAACAGGTTTTCTCCTCTGAATCAGAGGTGATATCCCAACTGAAGAGGGTGTTTTTAGAAACTATACACCCAACACTTTTTACTTTGTACTTCTATTGCAAAAGCTTGAATTGCTATGTGTAAATGACAATGCGCCTGGGATATTTTGCACAATTTTAATTTTGAAGGGTTGTATTTCACCATTCCAGTTGCATAATATAGTCTTTCGATGATCTATTATAATCTTGCTACTATGTTCTCTCGAACGTTATATGTTGTTTAATTATTATAAAGTTGTTGTTGAAAACATTAGAAACAGGCATCCCTCCCCAGGATGATAATGTTCTATAAAATCCATCATGGAATTTCTGACCATAACTTTATTAATCGGTTAGTGACATTATTTCGTAAGAATACGAGACAAAAAATCAGCTACCAATATTTGTTATGCCCAGGTAAATAATAAGATCTTACTCGAGATCGTAACTTCCTCCAAAGTTCGGGGCGACTCTGTGTTTATAAGTGCATATTTTGGAGAAAAAGATAGTTTAATGATCGTTATATTGATAGACTTATACTTATGTATCAGAACAGTTTAATGACCTGACGCCCACGAATACAGCAACCTCCTTCAGTACGCTATACCCCTTGGCTTTTGAAAATACTGTTGAGATGTATTCTATAGGTTTTTTCTATCGTTGTCCTGACAGCCTGACTGAGACAGGCTCCTTGCCCACCATCCAGATGCATCTGAATACATAATAAGGGTGTGCTTTTTCTTTACATCCGGAAGGTCAATAAGGAGTTTATTAAGAGTGTTTTTATTGCCAAAGGCTTGTGACATTCGTCATGTCCAACGATGTTGATCTACATTTAGTTAATCTAACAGGGGGGTTTTGCCAATCATGAACAGTCGATACATATGCCGGCGTAAAAATAACAGTCCCATAAACTGTCGAATCTTTCTAACGGTGTTGGTGCTTTTACATCTTGAATACCATATGAGATCTTTTCCAAGAATCATACCCTACTTGAAATTACATGCCATAGAAGTTCACCTCCCGTTTAAAATACGTTTTATTATGAAGTTTAGTTTGAAGCCTCATCTATGATCGCAAAATAAAACCTAGTCTAATACTGCCAAGTTTCCTCAAGTCCTAGTGAGAAAATCCTTTC
>JABUQX010007307.1:7500-25000 GCA_015478945.1 Trachelipus rathkii | reverse complement strand
GGGAGCCGAGGTTAGACCCGAGTTTTCGAGCCAAGTTTAGAGCCAAGTTCAAAGCCGAGTCTAGGACCCAACTCAAGAATTGGATTCCGATTGGACTCAGACGCAAGGTTAAGTCCAATAAGGTCACGACCGGATATTAAGGCCAAGGCTGCAATTAATAGCCAACTAAGCTTCCAGCTAAATTTAGAGGCCCAAGTTAACCCTAGGTTAGCTACCGAGGTTAAAAAAACAAACTACGGAAGATTCCCAAGGTCGAAAGGTCACACAGGTCGTGTGTCAGTGGATCAAGGTTATTCAAAGGAGTAAAGAGCACCTTCCTAAGGATCATTCGTCTGAATAACGACGTTAAAAAGGAAGTATTGCTCTTGTAACTTTTATAAATAATTTAAACTGAATTTGTAAATAATAAACATAACCCGGGTTTATATTGTATTGTATATTTTGTTCGAACTAAATTGGTATATATTATTTAGCTTAGGTTAGTAATAGGGTGTTTATGAATTAACGTTAAAACAGCCATAGGTAGATAGGATTAATATTGAAATACTTAATTATTCATATTATTTATTATATATAAGAAAAACCCAACTTTCGTGTCTTTCAATCCTTTTGTTCTTCTTTCACTGTAACAGGAAAAGTCCTCTGTAAAGGAACGCAACTTTGCCTCCCTCATTTAAAAGGAGTAGCTTCACAGCACGGTTCATAAAGACGTTTATCGTTATACTGGTGGCTCGTACAAAAATTTACAAGAGGACAAATCACTGGTGGTGAACGAAGGGAGGACAATAAGGGAATTAATAAAGGTAAGAGACATTCTGTTGTTGGGGGAATATGTAAAAATAATTTTTTATTTCTAGATATATAGGTTTTTTTTTTGGTAACATTAATCGAATTTTTTTTTCTTTTTCAAATTAAAGATATACTTTGTTTGCTTTTTTTGCACAGTAAGAAATTTAAGAACAAGTTTTGTTGTTCTTTGTTATGAATAAATTTTAATTTTTTATTAAGTAATTTTATTTTTTTTTTTTTTTTTTTTTTTGATCTTTTTTCTTTTGGATATATTTTTGGCCGTGATTTTCTTTTCTTTTGTCCAGGATTACTGACAATTGTAAGGAAGAGGGAGGAGGAACAAATATTTCTCTCTTTTTGGAAATTTTCGCGGTCAATTGGTAGCAGATTGAGAGTCTCAGATCATTAAGGGACTTGTTGTAAGAAACATAAAAGGAGAATTTTTGTATTTTTCTTACTCGGTTGGAGAAATAAAGGAATCTTTTTTAATATATGTATATAATATATATATATATATATAATATATATATATACAATATATATATATATTTTTGTTTTTGGTTGTTAATATTTATTTTTGTTTTTCTATTGATTTATTTTAATTAAAAATGGGAGAATCAGAACAAAGAGCAACGGCTTTAACATGGAGGAGCCCAAGCAGCCCATCGAAAACTAAGGCGCAATTTGACGCACTTTGAAAGGTTCCAAGCTGCGTATAGCGCGAAGATGAAAACTGGATACTGAGTCGAATGTTGATGGTATTTAGAGGCGGAATATTTCAGCTGTTGAAAGTAAGAAAGGACCTACACGTGTACAGAGGAGGAACCGATAGTCACAGCACAGAAGAGTGAGGTAACAGAAGTTACCCAGACAGAACAAAAGACTGATCCTAAAGGAGGTCTTAACATAAAAAATAGAGTGAGGATCGAGGATCAGGCCTACCAAAATTGGAGGCTGACCCATGATCAAAGCATCAAACAAAGGAACATCCCAAAGAAGACACCACGGTATGAAACAGATGAGGAAAGTAGCTCAGAGAGGGCAACAAGTGACCCATTTGATGTAACAAATGAGCACAGTAGCAACAGGCCAAAGAGGAAGAATAAGAAAAGGAGAAGGAGGGCGGAAAGAAAATACACCTACGATGGAAGTTCTACAGCGGAAGATGAAATAGAAGAAGCTGAGAGTGAAGTGGACCAGGGAGGAAAAAAATGGCTCAAAAGGTTAATAGAATTGGAAGAGTCAGGTGTGGAACATACTAAAGCAGTGAGTAAGATATTTATCGTTTTGGCCGGTGAGATGGTGGAGGTGATGAAGTCATTTAGGAGAAGTAATATAAAGGCTGTGAAACCCTTAAAGTATGGGAAGGAAAAAGTCCAGAAATTTGAGGCATTTATAGAGGATTACGAACGATATGCCAAGGAACAATTGGGTAAAGACAAAAGTCGTTGGGCAGTAGAACTCAGAAATTTCTTAGAAGGTCCCGTACTAAGGACATATTATAGTATATACAGGGCTAAGGTCAAATATACCACCATAGTGGCTAGATTAAAAAGCTGGTGCAAGGAGGAAAAAGAAACCGAGCAGATAGATTTGCAAAAAGAGTTTTGGAGGTTAGAGATGCGGAAAAATGAAAAAGTGGCTGAATTTGCGTTAAGGGTGCAAACCACTTACGAGGCAGCCACTAAAGAGGAAGATAGGGACAAACAAATATTGAAGAAACAATTTTTGAATTGTCTCCCGAAAAAGATGGCAAGGAGATTTAGAATAAGGATGGGAAATGAGAAAGAAAGCCTTAAAGTAAGATGGAAAGATGTGCTTAACTGGGCACAGGAGGAGGATGACCTGGATGATGATGAGGAGGAATCAAGGGATGAAGGGATACCAATATGGGCCACACTAAATGGAGAACAAAACACAAAAGGGACATACGCAGAAAAAGTGCGCTATGGAAGGCCAGTGTATCAGCAGAAAACGAATACAAGGGAATACACCAGGCAAAATAATGAAAGATATAATACTGAGGTAAAAAGATGTTACTGGTGCAACAGGGTAGGACATTTTAAAAGAGAATGTCGAAAATATAATGGATGGTGCCTGGGATGTGGGAGTAATGAACATCGAACTGCGGAATGTGGATCAAGAAGAGGGCCCAGACAACAAGAACAAGGTTATAGAAGACAAGATCAACAGGATATGGGTGGCCAAAGGCAGAACGAGAGGAAACCCATTGAAAAGAAATGCTTTTTATGCAACCAAATGGGACATTGGAGGGATACTTGTCCACTTCAGGAAGAAATAAACGAATTAATAAGGGTACGAAAACAACCAAATTCGGGAAACGAGGTAGCTCCGCCGACCCCGGGAACGAGCAGGAGCGACACCCCCAAGTAAACCACTGTTTAAAAACCAGCCCGGCTATTCAAGTTGATACAGTATTGGATCCAGAAGCAGAGGAGTTTATAAGCAGGAAACCTCAGGAAAATAGGAATGCCTTACCACAACGAACACCAAAAGGGAGAGGAACAAGCACAGTAAATTCAACAACTGGTATATACCATGCCATCAGTAGGACAACCATTGAAGGTAAGCAAGGCATTAATATTACTCCTTTGTTGAAATTTGTTATAAAATTAAATAATGTTGAAATGACAGCCATTATTGACTCAGGTTCACAGTATTGTATCATAGGCCAGGAACAGTTCAGAAGGATTCAGAATCCCGAAGTTTCGGAAAAGGTAATGAGGTTACGAGGAGTAGGTGACCCTCAAATGGTTGTGGAATCCCACCAAACAGCAAGATTAAGGATTTCAATTGAGGACATCAATTATGGTTTAGCAGATTTTATTGTGGTTGAAAGACTAAAAGAAGGCACAATATTAGGAATGCCATTTTTGATACAGAATAAAATTAAAATTGACGTAGGGAATGGTTCACTCACAAGGCATGGTGACCAAGACACAAAGGAACAAGTCTACCTTTCAGAGAAGTCTGGGAATTGTGTAAGGACTGTAATATCCTTGCCAGTGTATACTACAGAAGAAGTGGAAATTACAATAAATGATTGGGTTCCAGTAAAAGCTACTTGGACTTCAAACCAGATTAAGCCCAGAGAAGGAAGATATTATGATATGAAACCAGAAGAACTATTGGTCGAAGGAGAGGAAAATAATCGAAGAGGGTATAATAAACGATTCAAATTATTACCAGGATTGGTAAAATGGAATACCAAAGAAGGTACTATATTAATCAGGAAACTTATACCAGGACAATTAAAATTTGGAAAGAAAAAATAGGAATAGCCCATCTAATACTGGATGAAGAGGACCTCCAAAAATATGACAATAGAGGATATACGATAAACACACTGGTACAAGGAACAGGAAGACAAGGAACCATTGAGGAGGAATGGACAAAGGAAAAATTAGAAAAAGAAATCACATTCATGGAAGAATTAACAAAAGAACAACGAAAGGAAATAATAGAAGTATTATACAGGCAAAGAGGTGTATTTAGCAAGAATGACTCAGATGTGACAACAACGTCGATGACACCATATAGGATTCGGCTACACGATTATACCCCAATCTACCAAAGGGCAAGAAGATTTGACCAAAGGACAAATGAAGAAATTGAAAAACAGGTTCAGGAATTGTGTCTAAAGGATATTGTGGAGCCATGTGCCGCTGAATGGAGCTCCCCAGTGGTACCTGTTAGGAAGAAGGATGGGACACTTCGTCTATGCATAGACTATAGGCGCATAAACAGAGTAACAGAAGCAGATAGGTTCCCAATGGCCAACATTTCAGAAACAATCTTCTCGTGTCATGGGGTGGAATATTATTCTTGTTTGGACTTGGTCAAAGGATATTATCAGATGAAATTAGAAGAGGATAGTAAGGACTTTACTGCATTTTCTACCGTTAGTGGCCAATACAGATTCAAAAGGCTGAGTTTCGGGCTAAAAAATGGACCAGCAGCATTCCAGAGGGAGATGCAGAGGATATTAACAGGATTCAGCCGAGACAAGGTGGTGGTATATGTGGATGATGTCCTCCTGATATCAAAGGATTTTAAAGAACACCTACTGCTGATCGAACAGGTCCTACAACGGTTCTCCGAAGCCAATGTCAAAATTAAAATCAGCAAGTGCAGCTGGGTTCAAAAGGAAATTAAATTTTTAGGACATATTCTCAGTAGGACTGGAATAAGGAAGCTCCCAGAATTTATGGATCAGGTGGACAAGTTGGAAAGACCAAATAACATAGGAGAACTCAGGCGGTACCTAGGAATGATTAACTTCCAGCGTAAGTTTATTAAAAACTGTTCAGGAGTGGCAGCACCCCTTAGTGCTCTGACAGGAGGGAAAAGGAAGGATAAGATCGAATGGACAGAAGAAAGGATTCAGGCTTTCGAAAACTTAAAGAGACTGATGAAAGAATCTGTAGAGCCGAATTTTTCACCAGAGGCCAAACAGTTAGAGTTATTTGTGGACGCCAGTGGATTTGGTATGGGTGCAGGTCTATGTCAGCAACAAGGAGAGGAAAAAAGAGTAATAGCTTATAACTCTCATTCATTCGATGCGTGTGAAAGAAGAGCATCCACCATAGAGAGGGAATTGTTGGCTATCAGGTGGGGAATCAAGAGTTTCCGTCCATTTTTGTTGGGTCAGGAGTTTATTTTATACACAGATCACCGCCCACTAGTGTACCTCCACACAATGAAGTTAGTAGATAGTAAGTTGGCTCGTGTCTTGGACGATTTAAGCGAGTACAGCTTCCAAATCCATTATTTTCCGGGAAAGGAAAACATCTTTGCTGATACATGGTCTCGTTGTCAAAGGAAACAAGAGGAAGAAGCCGATGTCATAAATCTAGAGGCCCTACCAAGAGGTCTAGAAGTAATAAGGGTGGTACCAGGAGGTGCTGATTCTTTGTTTTTGAGCTTGCAGGAAGCTTTAAAAAGGGAACAATTACAGAAGAAGGACCACCAGGAATTAAGGAAATTCTTACTAGAGGTTTTGATAAACAACAGGAAGATGTATGGGTTAGATAAACAACCCAAATCACTCAAATATTTAAAAACCATCAGTATTTCAGGAAGGGAACCAATCCCAGAGGTATTACTGGCAGCTAGCGATGAGTTCAACTTGAAAATCTGGCTGCATCACGGGACTTGTTGTTCAGTTGTATATATGGGACCCAAAGCAAGGAAACGAGAAGATTTAAAAAACATTCACATTCAGGTATTAGGAGGTACTCATTTCAATCCATTAAGAGATAATGGTACGTTCCAGATGAATAAGGATAATACGATAGTAGACGAATTAGCAATCGAAAATCAAGAGGTACCATCTGAGGAGGAAAAAGAGGTTGGTGAATTACGTGAAAGAAAGTGAGGCAGAAGCATGGATGGGAATGGGAAGAGGGATATCTGGTAAATCTATTAATGAAGGAAAGAGGACACCGGTCTCGGTTAAGCTGCAACCACAAGTTATCAGGAGTTGCATGGCAAGACATTGCCATTGGTGAAACATCTAGGTGTGCCTTTTTAGACACAGGATCCGTCATTAGTTTGGTTCAGGAAACTGTCATCAGGGAGTTAGAACCATTTGGACTTATTTTGAGGAAATGGAGTGTGGACATCACATTAAATGGGATCACTACCAAAATTGTTGAATGCACCACAGCAGTAGCTATCAGGATAGATACACGCTACAGGAAAACAGTATTACCATTGGTAGTTGTTAAGGATGGGTTCATTCCGGCATGTTTTCTTTTGGGAATGAATTACTTGGTGGAAACAGAAGCGATTCTGGATTTTGGAGAAGGCATCATCGCACATGGGGATGATGAGGATCAGGTTAGTGATGGTTTTCTTGTTAATGTGTATAATGTAATAGCGTGTGATAATAATAGGATTGACAATATCATAACATTGAACGAAATAATGACATTACAGGAAAGATCTAAGGTGATAAAGGAATTGAAGAAGAGGGTTAAGAATAAAAAACAAATTCTTAAAACGGATGTGTCTTTAAAGGAATTTTATAGATATAAGGAGGATTTATTAATGAACGATGCTATATTAGTTAAAAGGATGAAGAACGACAAGTTGTGTGCAGTAATAGGGTTTAAACAGATGGTCAGCATTTGTGTAGTAATACACCGAAACATGGCACACATAGGACAAGGAAAACTAACAGACTTGATGGCAAGATACGTATGGCATCCAAAAGGTCATACTATAATCCAGGAGGTGTGCAGGACATGTCCCACTTGTCAGCTAAATAAGGTAGATCACAAGGTAATATTCCCACCAGTTTGGAAAATCCAAGTTGCTAATCCTTTCGAGTTGGTGGCAATTGATGTAATGGCCATGCCAAAAACAAGGAGAGGAAATGTTGCTTGTCTAGTGGCTGTGGACCACTGCAGCAAATGGGTCTCAGTCAGACCACTAAAGGACAAATCAGCCAGAAGTGTCACAGGGGCATTTGAAGATCAGATGTTACCAACATTTTTGAGGCCCCCATACAAGGTTTTAACAGATAATGGGGTGGAATTCAAAAGTAACAGGTTTAGGGACATGCTCAAAAAGTATAACATAGATCATATATTCAGCAACCATCTTCGAACGGGGCAGTAGAGCGCACGAACCGTACGTTTGCAGAGTTCCTGAAGAACATAGTGACAAAGGACCAGGAGTGGGATGATTTACCCAGGGTGGTTATAATATATAACAACACAAAACACTCAGAACTTGGAATGACACCAGCCGAGAAACTACTAACTCAAACACATAAGGAGGGAAAGGTGTTGCCGATCTCTATGGAAGAGCAAAGCAAATGGAAGGAAGGACATCCAAACTGGCTCCCTTATGCAGTAGGAGTTAAGGTCAAAAGGAAGATTATTTCGGCAGATCGGTCCTTAGAGAAAAAACTAGGTGAAAGATATGAAGGTCCATTCACGGTTGTCAAAGTAATAGCTGGTGGAATGACATATGATGTTGAGGGTCAAGGTAAAACTATGAGGGTCCACTATGCACATTTAAAAGTATGGGCAGACCCACCAGATTACCTCAGGCAGTATTTTGAGAATGAAAAAAATGAGGTCTATTCACAGCATGAACATAGGATTGAAATAACAACAGAGGATGAAATAGAGGAAGCACCAGCAGGTATTATATTTAGTACGTTCCCGGAGAAAGTAAAAAAGAAAAGAAGGGGTAGGACAGAAATCAAGGAAACATGGGACCTTCTACAATTGGCCATTGGTAAGACAAGCCATAAAAAAGATATTGGAATTCAAACGGAACATTTAGGAGAGGATAAGGAAACACAAACAGAGGCAGAACCTATTCCATCTCCTATAGATACTAGTGATCTCTTGGATTGGGTCGATTCAGCACCAGAGGATGCAAATTCAGATGCGGAATTCGACTTACAGAGGTTTGAAAGAGAGTTAAGGTTCCCAAATGACAGTTACACCATAGGTATAACCATTTCAGACGCTACTGAAGAGGAGGAGGAGGTTCCAGGAAGTATAACTTCAGTACATGATGAGGTAGATAACCATTTTACAGGTAATTTGAATATCCCTTTTTATAATTTCAGATCCATTCATGAAGAACTAAGAGAATTGGTGAGGATCTGAACAATGGTAGCTGATAGATCCAGAAGGACAAGGAAGACCCAACAGGATCGGAGAGTTGAACATCAGCCAATGACGCAGTCCAAGGGCAGAAAGCTCAGATCTCCCGAACGTGCAGAAAGGGTGTTGGGAGTGAAAGGAAGGGCGTGAAAGAGAGAAGGGCGTCTAGTGCAGAAACTAGGTTAGTTTACTACTCTTGTTTATATTGTTATTGATTTTTTTTCTGGTTATTATTATTTGTTTTATGGGATGTTTTCCCTTCTTTAAAGATTGGGTTTCCAATCTTGAAGGGGTGAGTAGTGTCATGAGTCTGGTGACTCATGGCATCTATTTTGATCAACCTCCCAATTTTTACGAAGCAGAAAAGTGTCCAGGCTAAAAGAAAAACTCATCGTTTTCTCAAAAGAAGTTCGGGTAAACAGTTGTGTTAAATTCCAGCTTAAAAGTGCCTGAGTCATTACAAAATTGTGATTGCCGACTTTAGAAGGATTTTTACTAAGTTGTCATTATCAGCTTACCAAGGATTATTTACGAGCTGTGATTCCAGCTTTATAAAGGACAAATTCTCCCAAAAAAATTGGTATGTATAGTTAAATATAAAGCGATGTTTACGATAGTTTAAAATCTAAAAGTAGGAATAGGATTTATGATTTGCTGTTTAGATTTGACGAAATAACGTTTAAGTTTAATTAAAATATAGACAATATTAAAGCGTAAATTGTGGAAAATAAACTAGGAGACATTGTTAGAATACGAGGAATTACCAAAGAATATTGTAAAATTTATATATGGGATCTTTTTGGTTTAAAGGACAATGAAAGTTGTATTAAGAATAGTCAATGATAAATGAAAGTTTAGAGTAAGAATGACATAGTAATCTATAGGAAAAGATAGCCAAAGAAGGATTTTAAAAAAGGAGGGAATCTCATTTATATATATATGTGTGTGTAATATTGGTATTAAGAGCATTACATAGTAAACACACCACAATTTTTAGATGTGAGAGGCCCACATTTGAGAAAGGGGCGCACATACAATTTAGGTTACAGTTGCGGACGAAGGTATAGGTTAAATCAGTTATATTTAGTATTATTATTATTATTATTATTATTATTATTATTATGTGTGTGTATTATTATTATTAAATATTATTATTATTATTATGTTCCATATTTTATTATTAGTATATTGCCAAAGTACAATGGATTATCTCATAAAATGAATAAATTGTGTTTTTATAGAAGATAAATTCTATTATTAGGATTTTCTTGATTACTATATTCAGTTATTAAGATAACAGTCATGTGACATTGTTATTATTATTATTATTATATTATATTAATGACAATATTATTATTATTATTATTATTAATATTAATTATTATTATTATTATTATTATTATTATTATTATTATTATTATTATTAACGATTAACAATTATTATTTCAAATATATAGATACTATTAGCGTTATTAATTCTCCTTTTGCTATTAGTAGCCAATAATTAATGGTTGGTTATTTTATGATTTTCAGGGAGACGAGTTTGGAGCCGAGGTTAGACCCGAGTTTTCGAGCCAAGTTTAGAGCCAAGTTCAAAGCTGAGTCTAGGACCCAACTCAAGAATTGGATTCTGATTGGACTCAGACGCAAGGTTAAGTTCAATAAGGTCACGGCCGGATATTAAGGCCAAGGCTGCAATTAATAGCCAACTAAGCTTCCAGCTAAACTTAGAGGCCCAAGTTAACCCTAGGTTAGCTACTGAGGTTTAAAAAACAGACTACGGAAGATTCCCAAGGTCGAAAGGTCACACAGGTCGTGTGTCAATTGGATCAGGTTATTTCAAAGGAGTAAAGAGCACCTTCCTAAGGATCATTCGTCTGAATAACGACGTTAAAAAGGAAGTATTGCTCTTGTAACTTTTATAAATAATTTAAAACTGAATTTGTAAATAATAAACATAACCCGGGTTTACATTGTACTGTATATTTTGTTTCGAAATAAATTTGTATATAATATTTAGCTTAGGTTAGTAATAGGGTGTGTATAAATTAAAGTTTAAAACAGCCATAGGTAGATAGGATTAATATTGAAAATACGTAATTATCCATATTATTTATTATATATAGGAAAAATCAACTTTCGTGTCTTTTGATCCTTTTTGTTCTTATTTTCACTGTAACAGGAAAAGTCCTCTGTAAAGGAACGCAACTTTGCCTCCCTCATTTAAAAGGAGTGGCTCCACAGCACGTTGCATTTCAATGGTATCAATTTTTATTTCAATATATATATATATATATATATATATATATATATATATATATATATATATATATATATATATATATATATATATATATATATATATATATATACAGGGTGTTTCATAAAGAATCATCCGATTTGAAAAGAGTTTATTATGAAAACTATTGAACATAGAAATCTGCAATTAAGTTTATGTTACAATACTAAGCATAAATATTTTTCCCATACCAAATCAAAGGTGCTCAATATGTCCACCATTGGATGCACGGCATATGTCCGTACGGTAGTCAAACTCGTCCCAAACCTTTGCGAGCATGCCTGCATCCACTGCTTCCACGTCTGCTGTTATGCGTATCTTCAGTTCGGTTAATGTAGCTGGTGAAATACGCAGATACGCATAAGAAGATACGCATAACAGCAGCCGTGGAAGCAGTGGATGCAGACATACTCGCATGCAGACATGCTCGTATATATAAAGGATTGGGACGAGTTTGACTACTGTACTGGTATTGAGCATACTTGTATAAAATATTAACAACATAATAGTATATAATAAATTCTTTCAAGATGAATTTTTTTTAAATATATATATATATATATATATATATATATATATATATATATATATATATATATATATATATATATATATATATATATATATATATATATATATATATATATATAATATATTGCTAGAAACACTTATTTTTTTTTTTTATTTTTTAAAATAATACAAAGGAATGCATTATTTATTTTACATTCTTTTAATTACTTTTATTCTCTTTAATTGTAATGTATAATAACTAGTTTCATATTGGAGACATGCAACTTGTTCATTCTCTGAATCAGTCCTATGCATCATTTAGAGCAAAGGCCAAAGGGTGTTGTAGATTAACAATGTTAGTATTCAAAATTATTTTTCTTTCATAATCACCAACATCAAAACAAATTACCAAATACCACAGACAAGCTTTTATAATCATATATGACGAATTTATGATGCTTATGGATCATAATATTAGCATCTAAGTTCTCATACATCTTCCCAATCAGAGCATCTAATGACAAATCTGATTAATTATCATATGATATATTTGAGCAAAAGGAGTCAGAGGCAGAGCTTTTGGCATTCTTGCTCTCTTAAAACTATGAATATCTTTAGACTTGGTTTTCTCATGTTTCAATATCTTAATGAAGTTTGAAAAGGGTTTATGTGATGTTACTGAAGAGCTGGCACTTCACCCTGCTGATCACAATATAATTTTTTTTTATTTAAATTTTTTTTTTTATTATTGAAATATAACTAAAACACATTCATTTAAAAAAAAATAGTACTATTCAATTTTAATGATTACTTTCAACATTACTGTGAGACTTTGTCAGTTTCCGATTCTCACAGACTAATGCAAGCTTCTCTGCATGCTCTTTTTTTTTCTTTCCTTTTGAATTTAAAAATTTCTTTATCTACTTTGCAATTTTTTTGTCCGTTTTTTATAGGTTTGATATGGAATGCAAATACTAAAAGATAGCTACAATTCTGAGAGGTGCAGGAAATTATTTCAAGAAGTTCTGATGTAATACGACATGCAGAGCGTACAGTGTGGAAAGCAAATTTTCTCCCCAAATTTATTTTTTCCCTTTTATAATTTTATTTTTTTTATTTTTCTATAATATATATATATATATATATATATATATATATATATATATATATATATATATATATATATATATATATATATATATATATATATATATATATATATAAATATATATATATATAAGTGTGTGTGTGTGTGTGTGTGAATGTGTGTGTGTGGAAAGTTCGAAAAGTAAATGTAGATAAGAGTAAGGCGATGGTGGTGAGTGAGGATAGTCCGCGGTATGAAATGATGTTGGATGGTGAGCAGTTGGAACAAATATCTAAGTTTAAATATTTAGGCTATATGTTTGATGAAAATGGACCTGATGATGTAGAGTGTAGTAGGAAAGTTGTAAATGGTAGGAAGGTGGCTGGTGCAATTAAATCATTGGTGAATAGAAAGGGATAGTCTTGAGTGAGCTGGGGTTTTGCGATGGTATGTTGTTACCGGTGTTAATGCATAGTAGTGAAACAATGGTGTGGAATAAGAAGTATAGATTTAAAATACAATTTGATAAAATGAAAAATGATCGTGTAAGGGAGTTACGAGGTGTGAAGAAAGTCGTAAATGAGAGAATAAACGAGGATGGATTAAGATCGTTTTTTCATAAGGAAAGGTTGGATGATAGTCGGTTGACCAACTGGATGTATAGTGTTGAGTGTGCTAGGAATTGACCGGCTGGAAGACCGAAGATGGTGAGCAACTAGAACAAGTATCTGAGTTTGAATATTTAGGATATTTGTTGGATGAAAAGGGAACGGATGATGCAGAGTGTAGTAGTTAAGTTGTGAATGGTAGGGAGGTATCTGGTGCAATTAAATCCTTGGTGGATACAATGGGACGAAGTCTTGAGTGCGCTAGTGTTTTGTATGAGGGTATTTTGTCACCTATGATACTGATGATCTGGAATAAGAGGTATAGATCTCGGGTACAAAGTGTTCAGATAGACAATCTTAGGGGTGTGTTAGGTGTGAGAGAAGAATTTATAAAATGAGGCATGGACGCATTAGGGACTTGTGTGATGTAAAGAAAGGCGTAAATGAGAGAATAAACGAGAATACATTGAAATGGTTTGATCTTATTGGAAAGATGGATGATAGTCGGTTGGTTAAGCGGATGTACAGTGGTGAATGTGCTGGGAATCGACGGGCTGGGAGACCGAATAAAAAATGGATTGAGTCAGTAAAGGAATGAGAGTTTCGCAGAGGTGAGAAGAAAGGTGCATAATAGGAGTGAATGGTTGGGTTCTGCGGGGTGGGTATGGTTGTGGGCTTTGCCCAGGGGATGAACCCCACATTGACGAGATACCACAGTGAGGGTCCGTCGCAGTCTCGTAAAGCCCTTGGGTGGATTTTTCTGACTGTGACCGGTGTATGCTACGCAACTCACCCACAATCTTGGGAAAGGAGGTAGATGATGATGGTGCTTCTGATATATATATATATATATATATATATATATATATATATATATATATATATATATATATATATATATATATATATATATATATATATATATATATAGTTTTATTTCTTTGGAATGAATGCATATTTTAACACTAATTAAAAATATTATTTCTTTTTATAATTATTATTATTATAGATACATTGATAAATAAAACTTGCTTGCTTGCTTCGTTCCTGTTACTCCTTGAAAAAGTGTAAGACTTCTGTTATGATTCGCAATTTCATGTTGTTGATTGCCAATGCTTTAATTTCTACTTTGTTCTTTTCAACTCTTTGTATTTTTTAATAGTGATCTTTACCACGTACTTTTGGGAATATCAATAGAATTGAAACAAAGTTGTTCAGAAAAAATCATTTATGATACATGATGGCGAAATAATTAAAATAGTATTATCTGAATAGAGAATGTTGAAGGTGTATAAAGGTCCATTGAAACGAGAGAAATTTTGAGGAAAATAAGTAAGCGTTGCTAAAGAAAAAAAATCAGATGAAACAATGTTTACCGAAAGAAGTTGTAATTGACATTGATTAAACTGATATGGTTATCATTCAATTGTTTGTTATAATAAATGATATACTAATGTATATTTACCTTATATCTGTAGGATGTCGAATATATCTCACTATTTTTGTTATTGAACCACAAGTAAATGTGTCATCAAATATTAATACAGGCACAAAAATCACCCCTTATAATCTAGGACAAACCAACCATGATAAGCAAAAAACAAATTGTGTGTATAGATAGGAAAGCAAAGTAAAGAAAATATGTAATAATCAATGTATGTATACGTGAAAGATATATCATCCGTACCTTTAATACAATTGATAACACACCATTGCAATAATTTTAATCCAAAGCCAACACACAAAGACTGGTAGTTCTATAACAAATATAGTGTCCTCTGCCTTAATGTCACTTCTTGCTTGACTTTGGTCACTTCCAACAGATATGGTACTTATTCCAATCTTTCCCTTTTGGTTTAATGTCCTTTATTATAATAATCTTTAGTTATTCTATAATGCTAATCAAATAATATATTATATAGAAATCATTCAAAAGCTGAAATAATAAAATACACAAAAAATTGTCACAACAAATACATTGCAATTGTTATCGCAATTACAATGTATTTTCCTTGACCACACGTTAATCTGTCTTTCTCCTTCCTTCTGTTTCTTTAATTCACATCACATCTGTAGTGCATCCATCATACAACACATCCCTTATGTAATAAAAGGTTCAACAGAGTATAATTTGTTAGAATTTTGAGTCGAAAGTTCTTTATTTAGAATATTGCTTTAGTTAAATAATTAGGTAACATATTAGATGGAAAGGGAAAGGATGATGCGGTCTGCAGTTCAGTTTGAAAGTTGTGAGTGGTAACGAGGTGGCTAGTTCAATTAAATTTTTGGGGAATACAAAAGAACTTAGGTCTTGAATGAGATAGGGTTTTGCATGAGGGTATGTTGTTACCAGTGTTAATGTATAGCAGTGAAACTACGGTGCGGAATAGATCTGGGGTAAATTTGTTCAGATTGCCAATCTTGGGGTCGTGTTAAGTGTCAGAAGAATTAATAAAATGAGGAATGAACGTGTCAGGGATCTGTGTGGTGTGGAGAAAGGCGTAGATGAGAGAATAAACGAAAGTGTATTAAGATGGTTTGGTCATATGAAAAGGATGGATGATAGTCGGTTGGTTAAGCGGATGTGTGCTGGGAGACTGAAGAAAAAGTAGACTGAGTCGGGAAAGGAATGCGAGTTTGGCTTGTACTATTTTCTTCTACCAGTTATCTGTTCCCGGTGTATGTTGCGTACCTCTACAATCTGAAAAACATTTACCTAAGAAATTTGTTAAAAATGTGAAAATTTCTATTCAGCTATCGTCAGATTTTTAAAAAATTTCAATACTGAAACCACTTCAGTTTCTGGTTAAGTTTTATCATGAATGACATCTAAAATTATCATAATTCATTAGATTGTGGGTAAGCCAAATTCAGAATGAATTCGGGGACTTCATAACTTTTTTCAAGGTCATTACACTAATTTTTTTTAACGTTTTTCCTGCATTGCAGATAATTTCAGAATTTTATATATGTTTCGTGAAAATATACCACTAAAAAGTACCCGTTTAGATATTATATATATAATATATATATATATATATATATTGATATAAGATATATATTATATATATATATATATATATATATATAATCATATATATATATATATAATATATATATACTATATATATAATATATAATTATATATATATATATATATATATATATATATATATATATATATATATATATATATATATATATATATATATATATATATATATGTGTGTGTGTGTGACCTGTTGTGTTATAAGAATGGGTTATTTTTGAAATGTCTTAGAATTTTATTTGCTGGAGCGTTAGTAATTAGTATACATATTAATTTTTCGTTGAAATGAATTTATAGCACACGTACCCCCGACCAGTGAGTGCTGGGAAAATAATAAAATATAGCTTCAGTACCACAAGTTAATAAAAGCCCATAAAAAAATTAAAAAAAAGGAACATCTGCCAGTACCTAGGTTTTAAAATCAAATTTGGAGACATCATAATTTTTTTCAGGCTTATTTTTTAAAATTTTAAATTTTTTTTTTACGTTTTATTTCACTTCGGCTCGTTTCAAACATTTAATATAAGTTTCATGAAAATCGGTTGGTGTCAATATAATTGATCATTTCGTTCATTGACAAATTTGTAAATATGAAATTTAGAGGCCTATTGTTTCATATTTAACTATTTAGCATTTTTAAAAACCACGTTTCCCACGGAAAGTTAATAAATACATTATTTCCTACAAGTCTAGCTAGTATAGAAAGAAAAAATAGTCCATTCCTATAACCACCGACAATATATATATAATATATATAATAA
The DNA here is from genome assembly GCA_015478945.1 of Trachelipus rathkii. Classification (NCBI taxonomy): domain Eukaryota; kingdom Metazoa; phylum Arthropoda; class Malacostraca; order Isopoda; family Trachelipodidae; genus Trachelipus; species Trachelipus rathkii. The sequence continues at coordinate 8,248 of JABUQX010007307.1, read as the reverse complement.
TATATATACCTATATATATATATATAAATATTATATATATATATATAGATATATAAATATATTAATATATATATATATATATATTAAATATATATAATATAATATATATATATATATATATATATAATATTATAATATATATAATATATATATATTATATATATATATATATATATATATATATATATAAATATATATATATTATAGGCCCATACCAGTATCCCCTCCGTACCCTGTAACCTAACCTTAAAATAATTGCCTCCAATATGAAAGTTAAGTAAAAAAAAAATCCAAAAAGAAGCATTTGAGGGCAAATCCGTCACATTTAATTTTAATTTTTTGCGCCTTACTAACTTTTCACGCTCATTTTTTTTTAAAAAGTTTTTTTCATTAGAGATCATGCCAAACATTTCATATAAGTTTCAGCAAAATCGACGGATGTTGATGAAAGTGAAGAAATGTTTGGCATGATCTTTAATGAAAGAAAGTTGTAAAAAAAAAAAAAAAATGAGTGGGAAAAAAGTTAAGAAAGCGCAAAAAAAAATTAAATTATAGGCTTATTTGCTGCAAAAGCTACTTTTTTTCGAATTTTTTTTTGTATAACTTTTCATATTAATGCAATATTTTAGTTTATATATAGTTTTATTGTGATCCTGCCCATCCAAGGTGCACTGAAATTTATAATTAGTATCATATAATAACAATATTTAAAAGAAAAAAAGCAATTCACGGGTCAAATTTCAGCAGT
>JABUQX010007306.1:15000-16973 GCA_015478945.1 Trachelipus rathkii | reverse complement strand
ATTTGACAAAGGTTTTTTAGTCCTCTTACATGGGGACGAAAGATATTTAAAAAAAAAAACGATTATCGGAAGAAAATATCGATATTTCGTCAGATTGAGCTAAACTCAACTATTACCTTTTTATATATATATATATATATACAGTGGCGTATTTAGGGGGGGGCATGGCCCCCCCGAAATTTTCTAGAGACTAAAAATTTTTAGGTATCATATCCTTTAATAATATAAAATGCAGAAGCTAATTTAATTTTATGCAATTCGTCGCTGTCGGGGAACTAATCTTGTAAGTCCATTAGTTATAACTAAACTTGAAACCATCAGAGAAAATGCTACATTAGAATATCAGCTGATTTTTGAAGAATGTGTAAGCGCATCTGAATCTGAACTGAGTATTAAAATTGCTGTACCAAGAATTAACAAATTCCAAAAAATACAGACCCAACATTCCTACTTCTCCGACCCACAGACTTATTATCGCACACCCATTTTTATACCATTTTTGGGTGATTTAATATCAGCATTAGGAGAGAGGTTTTTAAATTTTCCTTGCAATTTGTCATACCGAACGGGTGTAATGTGTCATATGAGAAGATAAAAGATTGTGTAATACAAGGAAGATCTCGAAAGCCCAAATGAAGATTTAAAGCAGAATGGGATTTATGAAAGATGAATGGCATCACAGCACAGGTCGCCCAAAAACCGCAATAGATGGACTAGTTTCTTGTTCGCAGTCACAATTTCCAAATATTTACATCTTGTTGCAAACACTGGCAATTTTACCCTTGTTTAATGCTTCAGAAGAAAGAAGCTTTTCAACATTAAGACTTCTGGAAACCTACTTGAATTCTATTAGAGATGAAAGACTTATTGGACTTTCCCTCCTCTACATACATCGAAATATTGAAATAAAAATTGAAGATGTTATCTCAGACTTCGCTCACTCTCATGTCAGGAGATTAAATTTAACAATTTAGGTTAGATGATTTTAGTAATTCATATAAATTCTTCCCATTTTTACTTAGGAATTTAATATTTTGTCCTTCCACTTTATATATATATATATATATATATATATATATTTTATTATAGCTTATATATAATATATATTTTTTTTTTTATATATATATATATATATATATATATATATATATATATATATATATAAAAAGAACGATTTTTGTTTGGCCCCTGTATATATATATATATATATATATATATATATAGCATATATATATATATATATATATATATATTAATATATATATATATTTAAATATATATATATATATATATATATATATATATATATATATATATATATATATATATATATATATATATATATATATATATATATATATATATATATATATATATATATATCTAGAGAGTGCCTCCAAAGCTGACATCATGTAACTCGAGAACGGCAGCACCTACAGTAAAACAAATTACATATTTGGAATCAGCGGAAAATTCTAAGGAGGGGTTTTTAATTTATTTTTTTATTTTTTTTATTTTTTGGGCGTTGATCGGAAAATTTTAGAAATTTCTTTTTCCAATTAGCTCGAGCTGACGGGGATGGGACAAAGTCCCCCCACACCACCGGAGGCCGAGAGACCTGACTCATGCCATCTTTTGCGGTTTACCCAATGGTATTCCTTTAGTTAAAAAAAAATATATTACCTTACACTATGTTATTACTTTTATTAAAGGAAAATTTTTTACCTCCGAGGATAAGTCTCCAAATTTAAATTCTTCTAAATTGATTTTTAATCTCTTCTAAAAACTCTATAAATCGATTTTCTTGGAATATTTTTTCCAAATATTTTGAAATATAAAAATCAAATAATAAAAATGAAAACAATCTAAATATATAAAAATACTATAGTAATGAAGATATGTTGCTTCACATTTATTCGTTTTTCAGTCGTAGGCTGAGCATTGCCTGGCTACTTAATTTAGATTTTAGATGA
>JABUQX010007306.1:7500-10000 GCA_015478945.1 Trachelipus rathkii | reverse complement strand
CTTTTGTGATTTAAAAGATATTTAAAAAAAAAAGAAAAAAGAGAAAAGAGCTAAAATATAATACGAATATTATTCTTCGCTTTCTGGATAAGATTTTTAGTTATTCTTGGTTTATAGCTTGGGTAACGAGTTAATTTAATTACTCACTTAAAATTAGTTTTAATTTAATTACTCACTTAAAATTAGATTTAATTTAATTACTCACTTAAAATTAGACTTAAAAGCAACATTTTTTGACATCCTGTACACTAATGAAAGCTTTGTCACGTGTGGGTTTCAGGGTTATATTTTCTTAAATGATCCAAAATATGAGGCGGAACAATAGGGAAATAGGAGGAGGAGTCGAGAAGAAGAAGGGCGAGGCGAAATTGATACTCTTCTGCTCAGGGTGACTCCACCTACATACAGTAAACCCCTGGCAACTTCAGATCTTTGCGATTTACCATTAGGGTATTGGATAACATTTCAAAACTTCAATTTAAGATTTTTTCTGAAGTTAAAGTACAATTAAATAACAAGAATACACATCCATCAACTAGTATTTACCAACTAGTATGTACCATCTATTTCCATTATTTACTAGTAAAATTTATATGATTTTTAAATTTGAGAAGTAATTATGATCCATTTTTATTTTAATTTCAATCTATTTTTTTAATTATTATTTATTTATTATAAGTTTAATCCATATTTTTATATATATATATATATATATATATATATATATATATATATATATATATATATATATATATATATATAGTTATATATATATATATATATATATATATATATATATATATATATATATATATATATATATATATATATATATATATTATTTTGCTTAGTTTTTGACAAATATTCATTCATTCTTCTTCTATTACACACAAAAATTCGCTAATATTTGCCCTAAACAGATAATTATTTTTATGCATTCAATTTAACCTACCTACAATGCGATACACCATCATGACCCATTATCGGCATTAATTTGATACATCTTTCGGAAAAAAATGGAAGCTCCTTTGAACAATCTTGCTGCTTATCATATTTATTGATGATGTCGTATGTGGAAATAGAAAGAGTAACCAGGTCACCAGCAGAACACCTATTACGAAAGTCATTCTGCCGATAAGAGATAAGATAAAAGAACTGACGTGTTTGAAATCTTGTTAAAGATATATTCAATTTTTTTTTTTTTGAAAGAACAGAGTTTTTTTTTTGAAAGAACAATTTTTTTTTGAAAGAACAGTTTTTTTTTTGAAAGAATTCAATTTGGGTAATATCTGGATCTTGAAAGAAGAGTTTTTTTTTGGAGGAAGGAAGAGTCATAGTGGATCGAGACGTAAGTTGTTGGCAACTACAATTTTTATGATTGTACGATCAGAGTTTTTTTTGAAAGAAACAGAAAGGTGTCCCCTTTTCTTCTTACAGGCTGAATAAGTGTACGTTTCTACCAGGAAGGAAAGATCGAAATGGAGAGACGGAAAAGAAATAGTTTACCAAGGCAGGGTGCAAGCTCGGAAGCACAAGTTTTGAGTACCACAGGAGAATACCATCAGAATTTAAGCCTTCTTATAAGCAAAGTTGGAAATATCTAAATAAGAATTTGCAATTAGCATAAATAAGGTGGAGGTGGATAGAGAATGAGGAATAACACTAAAATTGTTTAAGGTAGAGTAAGAGTCAAAGGTACATTTAGTAAAGAGTTCAGTTTTATCAGAAGGTAAATGGCAGTTGTGTCGTCATAAAATATTAATGGAGGGAAAGAGGAAGAAGTAAAGTTAGAGTTGATATTTTTTTGCGAAAAAAAGAGAACGCAAGATGAGGAATCGGAAAAATCATTGCATTTCTTACTGAAAATAGAGTTTTTATTCGAGAAGAATATATATATATATATTATTATTATTATTATTATTATATTATTATTATTATATTATTATTACATATATATATATATATATATACATATATATATTATTATTATTACATATATTATTATTATTATTGCTGATATATATTATTATATTTTTATATATTATTATATATATATTGTATTGTATATTATTATATATATATTACATATATATATATATTATATTATTATTATTATATATTATTATTATTATTATATATATATTATACATATTATTATTATTATTATTATATATATATGCAGAGTAGTACATTTATATATATACATTATTAGAGATTATTACATATATATATACATATATATATATATATATATATATAAATATTATTATTATTATTATATTATTATATATATTATATATATTATATTATATATATATATTATTATTATTATTATTATTATATTATACATTTCCATATATATATATATATATATTATTATTATTATATATTTATATATATATATATATATATATATATATATATATATATATATATATATATATATATATATATATATATATATATATATATGTGTGTGTGTGTGTGTGTGTGTGTACGA
>JABUQX010007306.1:0-2500 GCA_015478945.1 Trachelipus rathkii | reverse complement strand
AGGAAAGTGCAATAAAATATTTTTAACTTTATCTTACCCGAAGACTCGTAACTTAAAGATGAAATACAAGCTTTTTGATTAGAGGCATTCTTACTTTTGACTCGGCAATAAATCGAATCATTAACACCTAACCAAAGTAAACTCAAAAAGAGAATACTATAATATATATATATATATATATATATAATTATATATATATATTATATATTATATATATATATTACTATATATATATATTATATAGTATATAATAATATATATTTATTATATCTATATATATTATATATATATATATATATATATATAATATATATATATATATATATTATTTAATATATATTATATACTATATATATATTATATATATATATAATATATATATACATATATATATTAGCTATATATATATATATATACTATATTATATATAGTATATATATATATATAATATATATATATATATACTATATATATATATAATATATATATATATTATATATATATATATATATATATATTATATATAATATATTATATATATATATTATATATATATATATAATATATATATATATATATATATATATAGTTATATAACGATCAATATGTAAAAATATAAAAGGTTGAATATAAAACAAGATTTTCATTTTACTATATTTCTATTACTGGTTATTTTGAAAATCGACTGGAAGTCGCCAAGGAAATGTTCCATATCAAGTCAAAGTACCTTTTCAATACACTTGAATAAATAATTTTGCAAATATTTATACTTTTATTTGAGTTCCCGAATGTCAAGGTTTCAAATATGAATTCGTATGTATATATATATAATACATATATATATATATATAAATATATATATATATATATATATATATATATATATATATATATACTATATATATTATATATATATACTATATATATATATATATTATATATATATATATATAAAAATGTATATATATATATATATATATATATATATATATATATATATATATATATACGTATATATATATATATATATATATATATATATATATATATATATATATATATATATAGGTATATATATATTATGTAATATAACATATATATATATATATATATATTATAATATATATATATATATATATATATATATATATATATATATATAATTAATATATATATATATATTATATTTATACATATATATATATATATATTAAATAATTTATAAGTATATATATATATAATTATTATATATTATATTATATATACTATATATATATGTATATATACTATATATACTATATATATATATATATATATATTATATAATATATTATATATATATATAGTATATCCTTCTCCGAGAATAAAAACTCTATTTTCAGTAAGAAATGAATGATTTTTCCGATCTCCTATCCCTATGCGTTCTCTTTTTTTCGCAAAAAAAAATGTAACTCTAACATTCACTTCTTCCTCTTTCCCTCCATTATATTTTATGACGACACAACTGCCATTTCCTTCTGATTTAAACTGAACTCTTTACTAAAATGCTACCTTTGACCTCTTACTCATACCTTAAAACAATTTTTAGTGTTTATTCCTCATTCTCTATACCACCTCCACCTTATTATGCTAATTGCAAATTCTTATATTCAGATTATTTCAACTTCTTGAGCTTAATTAAGAAGGCCTTAAATTCTGATGGTCATTCTCCTGTGGTACTCAAAAACTTGAGCATCCGAGCTTGCACCCTGCCCTTGGTAAAACTCATTCTTTGTCCGTCTCTCCACTTTCGATCTTTCCTTCCTCGTAGAAACGTTACACTTATCAGCCTGTAAGAAGAAAAGGGGCACACCTTTCTGCTTCTTTCAAAAAAAACTCTGCTCTTTCAAAAAAAAACTCTGTTCTTTCAAAAAAAACCTCTGTTCTTTCAAAAAAAAACTCTGTTCTTTCAAAAAAAACTCTTCTTTCAAGAAAAAAAACTCTGTTCTTTCAAAAAAAACTTCTTTCAAAAAAAAAACTGTTCTTTCAAAAAAAATGTTCTTTCAAAAAAAAACTCTGTTCTTTCAAAAAAAAAAAAATGTGAATTTATATCGTTTAACAAGATTTCAACACGTCAGTTCTTTTTATCTTATCTCTTATCGCAGAATGACTTTTCGTAATAGGTGTTCTGCTGGTGATGTTCTTACTCTTCTTTCTAGTTCACTTACGTGACATCATCAATAAATATGATAAACGGCAAGATTGTTCAAGGAGCTTCCATTTTTTTCCGACAAGATGTTTATCAAATTAATGGCCCGATAATGTGCGGTCCATGAGGTGTATCGCATTTAGGTAGGTTTAAATTGCATGCAAAAAATAATATCTGTTTAGGGCAAATATTAGCGGAATTTTTATGTGTGTAATAGAAGAAGAATGAATGAATATTTGTCAAAAAATAAAGCAAAAATAATATTATATATATATATATATATATATATATATATATATAATATATATCTCT
>JABUQX010007305.1:7500-38565 GCA_015478945.1 Trachelipus rathkii | reverse complement strand
TTTCACGAATTCACGTGACTAAACGTAACGATATGCTTCAAAAAGTGTGTGTAAACTGTATCATGATATTCCAAAGATTATGTCAAACCAGTATTGAATTTCTTCTTAAAATCGTAAATATGCATAAAAGAAAACAATGAAACAACTGTTGGCACATGTTTTAAAGGGATTCAGAATAGAAGACTGTTGGGACGATAAAAGCATTCGTGAATCAGTAGGCTTTGAAGATTTTTTCTGTCTTACTGTCTTTAATTTCTTTTCTGTCTTTTTTTTTATGAAACGTTGAAACATACAGATATTTTTATAACAACGTTTTACTAGTCCAATAAAATCAAATAATATTACAGTTGAAAGATGCTCATCTCACAACATTTTGACTCTTCATATTACTACAAACGGCTCAATATAGAAATTTCTGATTTCCAGGGGATGATAGTGGAAGTTTTAGAAGTTTCATTAAAAAGACTTAAAAATGCAGGTGTAGTTACTGATACCTTAAAAACGGATGCGACAAGGCTTGTAACCAAATAATTCGAGAATAAATGAAAGCATTTAAAAATTTTTGAGTTGTTTTCGCTCATGATATTTGTCGACACCCGAAAGCAATTAATTCTGCATAAGCGAGTGTTTTCCCCATCTGATCACTTCAACTAGTGCAAATCAATTATCCTATGCTACATAAAGAGAGACTAATTTCCGAGTTAGCTGTTATGAAAATAGTTACACTATTGATGGGAGACTATTCAGACAAGATGTATAATGGCTTGTATAAATGTTTTTGGACGAGTAATGTTTAAATTGCGATGCTTTGTTCAGAGGCCGCAAGAGATTATAGAAATCGTTTTAGTGAGCGCCCGTGTGCGACTCCGATTCTGAACGTAGTTTCAGTACTTTAAAGCGCATTAAAACCCTTCTTAGAAACACAACATCTACAAGATAGATTCGAAACGCACTTTGCAGTGCCTATCAATACAAAAAAGATTTAGAGGAGATTTCCTCAATTTCACAAAAAAGTGATTTGAGAGTGAAAAAAATTTTGCGCACAAATAAGAAGAACAGAAGGGCAAACTATTCTATACAAATAAACCATTTCTAAAGTGTAAGTTCTTTTAAAAATGCGGTCTTAAATTACTCAGTAATATTTTTTTAATTGTAATTAAGAAAGTAGAGTTGGCATTTATATATTGTATATTATATACTTATATTATATATATTATAGTATATATATAATATTTATATATATTATTATGAATAGTAATTATATATAATATATATTATATATATTATAGTTAAATATTATTATAAGTATATATAAATCATGGCTGTACGAGGCGCGTATTGAAATTCGATGTAGTATGGGATGCTGTTTTTGTCAGTTTGTAGTTTTTTGCTTATTTGTCATATCTTTTTTTTTTTTTTTATCTTTTCGTTTTTTTTTTTCTGTCAAATAGTGTTGCACTTCACCCGCCGAGTTGATGTCTCTGCGAAGCAGCGTTCCGCACACACCGGCTGGCGGTACCATCGCACTCCTACTGGGAATGATCCGTCAATAGGTCTTTCCCACAGCGGCTAAAGAGTATTTTTTTTTTTTTCGGTTTTTGTCTCTTTGGAGCTTTTCCTACCGAAATTTGTTCTTTTCAAACTTCTTAATCATCTCGGCATAGGAATTCATTAGTTGGCAGCGGTTTTTGTTCTCGCTTTTTTTCTTTTTTTCTCGTTTTGTTTTCTTTGTTCTTCTCGTTGTTAATTTTTCTTTCAAGCCGGATTATTGTATATTCTGTTTATTGCAGCTCACTGGATACCTTGGACTTTCTAGTCATATCATGCGATAGAGATGTCGGCCTGAGATCAGCAGATGGGATCTGGTCGTAAGTAGGTTAGAGGGGTTGAAAAACGGTAGTGTGAAACATGCGTCGCTGGTGGTGGTGGGTTCTTGGATTATATGGTTTTGTGCTTGGAGTCACCATAGAGTTAAGATTATGAAAGCGTCAGCCCCATTGATCCAGAATGACGTTGGTGATCATTACCCGGTGCATGATTGATATTTGTGGGGGTATGGCTATATATACTATATATCATATATATATAATATATGTATATATTATATATATATTATAGTATATATATATTATATATATAGTATATTATAAATATAGTATATATAAGTCTATATATTTATATATATATATATAGTATATATATATATCTATTTATTATTATTAATATATATATATATATAATATAATATATATAATATATATATATATATATATATATATTATCTATATTATATATATATAACCTGGCCCCTATTAATATTTTTTTATTCATTGCACGAGCCGCCACTGTATATTATATATTATATATTATATATATATATATAAATATATAAAATATATAAATATAAATTAATATATTAAATATTAAATATTAAATATATAATATATAAATAGTATATAATATATAGAATATATTAAGATATATTATATATATTAGTACTAATATATATTATATAGCTTGATAATATTACGTAAGATAGTATAATATATATAGCTATTATATCTAATATAATATATAGTATATATACATATATTAATAGTAGTAATATATAATATATATATAATATTATAATATATATATAGTATAATATAGGTATATAGTATATCGATAGATATAATAGAACGTTAGTATATTGATCATAATATAATATAGTATTTGACCTGATATTATCAAGGCTATCAGTATAATTAGTAACTATATAGTATAGTTATATATATAGTATATTTAGTGATTATATTATAGTATAGTTAGTATTATATATAAATATATATATGGTATATATATATATATATAATATAGTAATATATATATATATATATCTATATATATATATATATATATATATATATATAATTATATATATATACTTAATATATAATATATATATAAGTATATATATATATAGCTGCTATATAGTATATATATACTTAATACTATACTAATGATATTTATATAAATTTATATAGAGTTTATATAATGATGGTGCATATTATAAATATATATAATATAAGTATATCCATATAATCATATATATGTATAGTATATCTATATATTATATATAATTTATTATTACTATATATTGTAATATTATATATATATATATTATATATATATTACTTTGTAGGGATAATAGTTAATAATAAATATTATGATATAATAGTAATATTAGATTATAATAGAACCATCCACATAAACCTTCTACATCTTAGTCACTATATCCAATCCAAAGAAAAATAATTATATGCATATATATAGGTATATATACTATATATAGTATACTATATATATAGTAAATACCCGTTGATTTTCTCAAACTTCCATGGGACCTTTTCAGGTCCTTATGAGTTTCATGGTGCAGATAATATAACTTTTTTTTTTTTTTCCTTTCTTTTTTTTCATATACTTGATAGATTGCTACGATATGGTACTAACAATAATTTGGATACTGAAAACCGGATAAACATTTTAAATACAAAAAAAGTAATAACTTACTAATATCGTACCTTTAAATTACGGCACATCGTCGTTGGGTAGCGCGCCTCGAGACAGTGCGGAGCGTCTGCGGGATCATTTTTTATAGATGCAAAATCTAAAACCAAAGACAAGAAGAAAAAGAGATCATTAGGTTAGGGTCCGAAACTTTGTTGTATAATGGAAACCGAATAGCTTTTCAGGTTAGTTATACTGCACGTCGTGCAATCATATAGGTTAGTTTAGTTGCGGTTTACTCCCTCTAAGTTCAAGTTGTGATGTTTCGTTATGTATACACAGAATATATATATATATACTCTATAATATATATATATTATATATATATATATATATTATATATATAATATATATATATATATAGTATATATATATACTTACTATATAGTACTATAGTTATTTATCAAGGACACTTATTCGTAACGTATTTTACCCCAGAAACATTACTCTCTTTTACACTATGCCCGTAAAATTTCTCTGTCACGCGGCACCATTAGGAAGAGCTACGTTGCGGTTTATTCTTTCTCATCTAGCAACAAATGTAACGTTCTTGCTTACTATTGTTTAAATTTGTCCAAACAATTTCAAATTTCGTATTTTCCATCTCCAGTCAGTCTTTATAGCATTGTTTGTATAGTATATCATAACAATTGATTGAATAAAAAAGTTTTAAAAAAAAAACATAAAATAAAAAAAAAAAAAATAAAAAAAAATATTTATCAGGACCATGAAACTCATAAAGGCCCCCTTTTTAATTCCTTGTTCCCAGCCGACTTTTGAGACTTGCATGAAATGCTTAAAAAAATGGTTTGAAATTAAAGAAAAAACGTAAAAAGAAACTCGAAAAATGACCTTGAAATAATTTTATGAAGTCTCAACATGTCAAATGCATGGCACACGATCATTTGTCTACGGGATACCCCAGACCAGTGAGTGATGAAAAAATAACATAAAATGAAGCATAAAACTCGTGAAAAATTGTGATATTTAATTTTAAACATAATTACTAAATTGTGCGACTTCATAACTTTTTTCAATGTCATTTATCGAGTTTCTTTTAATGATTTTCCTTCTTTTCACATCATTTCAAGAATTTCATGGAAATTTCATGAAAATCGGCGGTGTCGTTATTTTGAGTAATTTCCTCCATAGAAAAATGTTATAAATATGAAATTTGGAGACCTCATAACTTTTTTCATGTTCATTTCTGGCCGTTTTGTTTACGTTTTTTATTCATTTTATATTGAATATTTTATGTAAGTTTGATGAAAATCGGCTGTGACCTCCAAAACTGTAAATGACCCTTCCCTCCGTGACCTTTTGTTCTCTTTTCCGGTCCTTCATTTTTGGTATTGGTATCTGTTGTAGACGGTCGCGGTTCATCATTTAAATGTTTAAAGCTATTATTCAGCTTCAAATAAGGAACGCCAGGAATGTGACCATTGAGCAAGTGATCTATGCTCATTCTCCTATCATTAATTGGGGCAAGGAGAATAAGGTTGTTTTCAATGACTCAACAACTCAGTTACTTTATATTTCTACTCGACATTGGCTTAGTGGATAGAGCTCCCGGTTATTATTACTCAGCGACGTGGAGTCCAATGTTCCAATTCCGCTGATGGAGAGTAAAATCTTCTTTGACTCATTCATTTAAAATGAATGGCACATATATAATAATTAATCCTTCCACACAACTACATCATCTTCCTCTAAAACACAACTCTAAACCTTCGTCTGTCCTCAATATTCTTCGTATTTCCATTTCTCGTAATCTTTCTTGGACGGATCATATTAATTTTTCTTACTAAACAAACTTGCTACAGGCTTGTTGCAGACTTGCTACAGAGTGGATATTAAGAAGCGTCTTCAGAACTTCACACCGTCCTAGTTTCCATTTCTGTACACAGATGTTGCTCGTCCTTATGTGGAGTATACATGTGGGGTGATTTCACTCATACACCTCTCCTTCAAAGGGTGGAGTCTACTCTCCTTCAAAGGGTGGAGTCTACTTTCCTTCAAAGGGTGGAGTCTAGGACTTTTTACCTCCTCTCCCTTCTCTCACTGACTCTCTCCCATCCCTTTCTGGCCGTCGAACTGTTCGTTGCATCACTCCTCTTAACTATACAACGGACAATGCTCTGAACTTCCTAATCGCAAACCTTCTCCTTTGAAGAGAGCTCCTGTGAAGAGTCTTTTTGTTCGTACAGTTTCATCATTTCCTTGTCCGGCTCTTTCACCCTAGACTTATCTGCTATGCTCATTCTTATAAGTATTTGGCAGGTAAAGTTTAGGACGCTCTCCCTTATATTTCCCTACATCACCTCCTTTGACACACAAACACACACATTCGTAAACCGTGCATCGTGTGATGTAACTCACCAGAGCATATATATATATATATATTATATATATATATATATATATCATAGTGTGAGTGAGTGAGTGAGAGTATAAGTATATATATTATATATATCTATTTATATATCAATAATACATTATCTAATATATAGTATCAGGTATTATGTGATTACTATAATGAGTATTAGTAGGTTGCGTTATCCTATTATTAGCGTCGTATCTATTCGTACCTTTTTAGCTGTTTTTTAAGTTTTTAGCGTATTTAACTTTATAATCATTATCATATTTAATGTCCGCATACGGCTTTAGCATTTTTTAAAAGAGTGTTTAATGTGGATCTACTGTTAATCCGTATTTCTTTTTAAAAAGTTTTCTTTAAGTGTTCGTAAAATTTTGTAAGCTGCCTGCGATGTGATGTGTGTGGTGTGTGTGGTGTGTGTGTGTTGTGTGTGTGGTGTGTTGGTTGTGTGTGTTGTTGTGTGTGTGTGTGTGTGTGTGTGTGGTGTGTGTGTGTGTGTGGATCTTTTAAAGTTTAAAGTGTCGAATTATTTTAACATATTTTCGCCGTCTTTTTTAAATTTAGTTAGTTTCTGTTTTCATTTTTTATAAACTCATAATTAAAAATAATTTTTCATTTTAGGTTTTAAATAAATTAAGTATGCTTATTCCCGTATTTTTACTTATAATTCATATTGATATCATCTATCTTTTGCGGTGTTAGAGAGATTCTTGTGGTGATCTGTAGTGTGTGTGTACTGTGTTGTGTGGGTCACTAAGGGTGTTTCAGTAAACGAACCCAATGCCAAGTGGGGCTTTGTGGGCTGTGTGTGCTTATTTGTGTGGGTGTCTTGAAGATGAAATGGGAACAGTATGAAGATTGCTTGTATTGGATGGGTCGCAGTGCTGGTTGATGAGTAGGTCCGTCTATATGTGAACCACTTTGATCTTACAACCGTCTCCGTGAGTAGACCTGGATGTTAACCATGAATCCTGTTGGGAAATATCACACTCGGCTAACTCTCTAAGCCGCGGTAACATTTTATTACGCTGCTCTGAGACCGCAATAGCCAGGGGATCTCTTTTTCAAATAAACTTAAATCTCCAAGCTACTATACTGTCGCTCTCTCACTAATTTCGACTAAATGGTGGACGTCGTGGTGCCTATATGAATACATGTAACTCTGTAACCACGTCTTGAGAATCTTGAATCTCCTAATTTCGAATGTTTCTATCTGGCTTAAAATTCTTTTCTCCCTACTACTATACTATTATCATTGGTGTCTGCTTACTTAGCATTGCCCCTAGACGGAACAGATGATTTCACCTCCTTTTTGAGAAGTATCGTTATCTACTTCTCATGAGATCATGTTACTTCTGGTGCCTGCCATTCCCAAAATGCTGAGATCCTCCTATTTAGGAGGATTTTACTAACGTATCTACACCTGAGTCGGTGGGACTCCTCTTCATACATGATCGCCAGGATGGGAGGAGGCCAAGAACATTCGAGTTTTCTAAACGATCTGGAACAGTTAATTAAAGACCCTACACACATACCAAATCGTCCTAACCATCTTGAACACGCTTGATTTTTGTTTTTCACCACTAATCCTTCTCGATATAATACACCATTTTCGCCTCCTATCGGTACTCTGACCACAATCTTGTACTCTTAATTTTAAACTTTTTCTCAGCAGCTCCCACCTATAGCCCCCATACGTATTTCTGGCACTTTAAATCGGGCTAATTGGGGGCGTTGCGTCGTTTTCCTTTGCAAACTATAGCTTGGAGTGCATCTTGCTTGACTTCGGAGGATGCTTTCGCTCACTAGCTGAAAGGTAGGGGCCGTAATCGTGCGAAGGGGAATGAGCGCAGGTGCTTCATTCCGAATCTTTCCAATCAGGAACTCTTTTTCTCCTACAAAAAATCATGGTTCGATTGGGGAATGTTTCTCGCTTCCATTCAGGAGAGAGACATATGCCCTATCGCGGGCATGGAAAAACTGGCTCGTTCTCTCTAGTCACTCTTACTAATTTCACATAGTCTTGCTCGAATCGTTGCATGGGCTATTATGTCTGACAGGCCTAGCGCGCTTTCACCAAAGAGGAAAGTGCGACAACCTAACTTGGGCCTCTCTGACTGATAAAAAATTTCTGAGCCTCTATTGCCAAAAAATAAGACCTCTCTAGATAACTTTTGTAAATCTGCCTTTCTCCCTTATTCTCGCCTGACGGTTCTGTTGCTAAGACTCTCCTACTGAAAAGGCTTAATCTCTTGGCCTCCCTTTGCTCTTCTCTGTCTACCTGGAACCGATTCCGGCATTCCTCTGCCTGCTTCTTCTCCTCTCAGGTTTCCTATGCCTCTTCCCGTAATTACCATGATCAAGTGCATGGGATTCTGAGATCTATAACATCAGGAGGCTAGTGGCCCGAGGCATTCCTCTCCTGGTTTTGAAGGAGTGTGACTTCGAGCATGGCCCTGTTCCGGTCATGTCTCAATTCTCTTATTTCTATGCCTTAATACCTATACATTTCCTCAGTTGCTGGAAGCGCGCATATGTCCGCCAAGTCCCGAAAACGAGGTAGCCGGCTCCTGATCCTTCTAACTACTCGGTCCTATATGCTCTCACTTGTATTCTACTGTATCTAAGAGTGTGTTGAAACTATTCTTAACTCTAATTTCCTGGATCATCTGGATCTCATTCCTTCTTTCAGACACGAGTGAGACTAGTGGTGCATAGGTGCTTTCTCGTGAGCACACTCGCTAGGTCAACTGGTGTACATATTCTATCATTCTATCTAACTGATTTATGGTCTTACCTGCCTTAGGGACTACTGGAAGTCTGGGTGGTGGTGGCTCGACCTGTCAAAGCTTTTGATCGAGTATGGTACTGCGTCGCTACTCTCACAGCTCCTGCCCGTTTGGTTCCTCCTTCTCTTTTCGCTCTCACCTTATCATTTTTCTTTCTGAGGTCCGTTCCATATCCGCACTCGTTGATGGAGCGACATTCTCTCCTTTCCTGTATTAATCTGTGTGTTCCTGCCCAAGGTTCCTGTTTTTTATCTCCAACTTTACTTCTCTACTTTTCATCAAGACCTCGCTCAGCTTGGAACTTCTTAACTCTGTTTCACATCTTATGCCGACAACTCAACTCTCCATTCTTCCATCATTTCAAATCTGCCCCACCTTTGCATCTAGAGTTGCCTACTCGCTCCTCAGCTTTCCCGATTATATTGCTGCAGACAAGCCTGGATGGGGATTTCCCGGTGAGGGCCTAGCGCAACCTTTGTGTGAAATTCAACTCTGAAAACTCAACTCTTCTTACATCTCCCTCTCAAAACACCTCCTAACTTACCTATTTTTTTCGTGACGGTTCTAACGTCTCACCCTGTTTCGACAACATATTCTTGTGCTTGAACATAACAAAAAAGTTGTCCTTGGAAACCTCATATCAACGAATGCTTTGCTAAGTTGGCACTCAAAGAAGCTGGGAAGTTTTGTTCAGTTCCCGGGGATTTTTTTCTTCTGCACCAGCTACTCCAGTTATATATAGGCCTTTTTCACCCCCTTGTATGGAGTTCTGTTCTCACATCTGGGGGGGCGTTCCAGCGGCTTCCACCTTCTATTGGGATAGAGTTGAGTCTAAAGCGTAAGAGACTTATAACTGTCCCCTACTTTCAAACTCTCTTTGACCCTCTATCTCTGCGACGTCGACGTTGGCGCACTATCCTCTTTTCTATAGTAACTACATACGGTAGAATTGCTCAGGGGGATTTGGCTTGGCTCTCATTCCACCCTCCATTGCGGTCGCCCCTCGTAATACAAGTGGGGTGCACTTGCAACATCCGACGAACCGATGTAATTTAGCTGTGTTGACACGAAAATCCCAGACTAGTTCGTTGTGGTGCCTCCTTCTTTCACGGCCCTTCTTGTTCTGTGCGATCTTCCTTGCCATCGAGTTCTGTTTTTCCAACAATGCTACACAGATTTTAATCTTCCTCTCTTTAAAACGACCACGACGTAGTGACTATCGTCTCAGGGGCGCGAGAGCACCGATGATGTCTGCGCTTACCGTAAGAGATTTGCGTTAGGCTTGGGTGGGTTTCATGTATTTATTTCCTGCCCCCCTCTTGTAAGGGCCCAGCCCCGTGATGGTGGTAATCTGGTAAAAAAAAAAAAAAAAAAAAAAAAAAAAAAAAAAAAAAATATATATATAATATTATATAATATATATAAATAGTATATATATATATATATATATAAGTACTATATTATATATATATAGATATACTATATATATATAATAATATATATATATATATATATATATATATATATATATATATATATATATATATATATATATATATATATATATATGGCACTACTCCTTTAAAAGGATGTTCCATAAAAAGACTGATAATCGAAATCGCCGAACGCTACGCTTGAAACCTCTGACGTGTCACGTGTTAGCTAAAACTCCAATAGAAGAAGCGCAAGAATGTTACCACCAGTTGCTTTTTTTTTCGTGTTTAATTTATATATGTTAATTTTTGAAAAAATTTTTATTTTAATGGGCTCGAGCCGACGGTGGGACAGAGGGAGGGGACGAAGTCCCCCCCGTCGTCCCCCACTGAGGCCGAGAGCCTGACTCTTTCATCTGTTTGCGATTTATCTTGGGGTATTCCTTTTTACTTAAAAAAAAAACTGTTAATTTGGCAACTTTGACAGCTCTATTGCCCTAGAAATAGTCGAATAAAATACGATTACAAGATCGTTCGTTCGATTTATATAACGGTTAACATCCTTTTTAAAGGACGATGGTTCCCTATATATATATATATACTATATATTATAATATATTATATATATATATATATATATATATATAGTATAGTATATATAATATTATGATATATATATATATTATTATTATATATCACCTATATATATATATATGGTCAGCGTCTTTTGATTTGCGTCATACTGTATCTAAAAACTTATTAATGCTCAGTGAAACGGAATACATTGCTGGAATGCTGGTTCAAAGTTTTCCCTGGAAATGTAAAAAAAAAAAAAAAAAAAAAAAAAAAAAAAAAAAAAAAAAAAAAAAAAACTGCAATATTTTACAGGGCGAAAAGGAATACTTTTTGGGAATCCTGGTAAATATGTTCACATAGGAAAAGTGTAAAAAAAAAAAAAAAAAAAAAAATTATGGTAATAATTATAGTAAATATGAATAGAGAGCCTATTTAGAGACCTTTTATTGGTACTCGTTAAAAATAAATAGACTTTCTATTAAATTTTGCTTTTTTTTTTTTACTAAAAAATACCTCAAGGGTAAACCGGCACCGATGGCAGGAGTCGGGGTCTCTCGCCTTCCGGGGAACTACGGGGTTAGACTAGACCCCCCTCCGGGGGGTCTCCGGAACCCCGCTCTTTGGTATTCTGGGTGTCGCGGGGGTTCCTCCGCCCTCCCCTACGGGGTATGGAAAACGTCCCTATTCCCGGTCGGCTTCGAAGACAGAAGAAGTAAAAAAAAAAGCAAAAATTTTTAATAGAAAGTCTATTTATTTTAACGAGAAACCAATAAAAGGTCTCTAAATAGGCCTTCTAATCATATTACTATAATTATTAACAATAATTTTTTTTTTTTTTTTTTTTTTCATTTTTTTTTTTTAATTTTACCTAGATTCCAAAATGTAAATTCCTTATTCGCTGTAGCTAATTTTTGTTTTTTTTTATTTTTTTTTTTTTTTTTTTTTTTTTTTTTTTTTTTTTTTTTTTTTTTTTTTTTTTACATTTCCAGGGCATACTTTGGACCAGCATTCCAGCAATGTATTCCGTTTTACTGTAGCATTATTATTTTTTAAGATACATATGACGGCTAATCCAGACGCTGGCCTATATATATATATATAAAGAGGATTAGATAGTATATATATTTTATGTCAAAATATAATATATACATATATATATATTATATACTATTATATATTATATATATAATAAAATAATAATAATAATAATATAATAATAATAATAATAATAATGAGATAATAATAATAATAATAATAATAATAATAATAATAATAATAATAATATAATAATAATATTTTAAATATCATAATCACACATCATACTGTTCTCATGCTCTTAATTATAATCATATTCATAATTTAATCATATTAAATATAAAATAATTATAATACATAATAATAATAATAATCAAAATCATAATCATAATCTAAATAAAATGTAATCTTGATTATAAGCATTATAATAATAATAATAATAATAATAATAATAATAATAATAATAATAATAATAATAATAATAATAATAATAATAATAATAATAATAATAATAATAATAATTATAATAAATAATAATAATAATAATAATAATAATAATAACTAATAATAGCAATAATAATAATAATAATAATAATAATAATAATAATAATTAATAATAATACCACCAACACTATTAGTACAGCTAGTAGTAGCAAACATGAAGTCACTGATAAATAATTTTATTTGTGTAAATGAAAATCTGAAGTGTTCATAAATGGTTCTTTTAATTATAAATAATAAACAAAAAGCAAAGCGCCTCGTTTGTTATCTTCTTCATCCTCTTTTGTGATCATTTTAATCGTTTCAAGTTTTTTATTATTGTTATTGTAAAGACAAAGGGTCTTTTTCTAATTTAAACAAAAACGATAGACTCTTCCGTTATGACGTCACGCCCGCCATGATGTAACCGAAGAGGAGATAGGCTTGAAAAAGGCTATGAAGTAAAATGAATAGTGTTTGAGTGTCATCATCTGACAGCTTTGTTTGGGTTTATTTCATTGCTGTTTTTGTTGTTGATATAATGTTATCTTTCAGAGGGATTCGATTGTGAATGCGGGAAAGAAGATATTATTTATTGTAGTTTATATTTGCCAAGGTTAGGCTGCAAATAATATGAATTCATTCATATATAGATTCCGTAAGAAATAACTCCCGGTTTTGAAAGATAAATAAAAAGTCATCATAGATCATTTCAGAATTGTAATGAATATATGCCAGAACACTGTTTATCATTTGTTTCCAACTATCCAGAATATTATGCCATTCAAATGCCGATCACCAATATCTATACACGTCTGAAGCCTCACCTTGAAATTCTGCATTACTTTCTCTTGACCTTATCTGGTGGTATTGGCGAGATCTAGCGTCGAATAGCGGCTTTGAGTGAGTCGTTTGTCATCGGCATAGGTTTGTATCTATTAGTCTACAGTTGCCCCAAGAGAAAGAAGTCACAGTTCTGCATGATCGAGCGAACGTGCGTGGCGGCCATAGAATGTCACCAAGAAAAGTGATTTGGCGCAATGGAAACCTTTTCCTGACGACTCTCATGAACCCTCTCTCTGAATATCCGATGGTACCATCTTGTTTTGGAACCACAGAATCCTATTTCGAAACTTAGTGAGTTTCAGTTCCAGGAAAGTACGTAACATCTCTATATAATGAAAGGTTATAGTGAATAAACCTCTGACCTTCCCTACCCCAAAAAGGTCAGTGCGTATAAATTAATCTAAATTTCGCAACAGAGCACCAAACAGTATATATTTCTTTGGCTGTAAAATGGTTGCCAATGGAGGTGTTCAAGATTGTATTCTGTCAAATACCAGAAAGAGTACGGAGAGTGATGCAGTAGAACACATATCATTTCCCCCAACACTATTAGCTCTTGGGCAACTATGGTGGCAAATTTGGGAGTTATTCTTGTCACTGTAGGACACAGACTTGTCCTAGATGTTACTACTATTGTCGGTTTTGAACTTTTGCTTGTCACTTTATTAGTGCAATTGTTCTAATCTCGTCTTTGTATCTTTTTCACGGTCACTTCTTTGGACATTTCAGATTTAATGGAAGCCATTTTAATATCTCCTTTGTTCATCTATAGTCATTTCTTCTATCTAAATGACATGACTTTCCCCATCTCCATTTCCGTTATTTGACAGTTAATCTGTTAATTTTGTGTGCAATCGTATCCAGTCTTTCATTTTTCCATTCCTACGTGTTACTCCTAGCATGCACATGTTTCACGATCTAAGTTAGCCTAACTCCTCATTCTATGTATTCATTATATTCTGTTAAATGTAATCCATTACTTTGAGTTCAGGGTTTTCATTTTTCTCTAACTTCGCAACAATCGCACGATGCCTCCAAAATATCCTTTCTGCTTCATCCTTTTAGTATTTGTTGCATTCTGTAGAAAGGGTTCTGCAGTTGAATATTGAAGTTTAATTTTGCAGAGCCAGCCAAATTGGAGAATCTTAGCACTTTCGGCTGCCGATCTACCATGCTCGCTGCAGTAGTTTAGAGCCTCTTTGCCTCCGGTGTTTATAGCTCGTTAATTATGTTTTGGTTCCATTTAGGAGTGGTTTGCCAATACTTACTAAACTTTGGCCCAAAGGTGGAGAGGCAACCAACTATTCCACTATCATGTTGAAATAGCTGCTACAACTGGAGTCGATGAAATCATAATTAACATTACTGCAAGTAAACTGTTACCTTATCCGACAACAGGTAACCTCCTGTTAGTAATTTGCTCCATCCAGAGACATGTAATATATATATATATATTATTATTAATATATATATATATATATATAATATAATATATATATATCTATATTATATATCTATATATATAATAAATTAATATATATATATATATATATATATATTATATTTATATATATATATATATATATAATATATATATATACTATATTATAATTATTATGTATATATAATATTAGTTTATTTGTTAGTGTATATTGTTGCGAGATGCATTTCTGCCTTTTTTCTTGGACAAAGTTTACGAGCTTTCTGTTATTCCTCAAAGCGCGTAAAATGATTAATATAGTAAAGTTATTTTAATGAATATTTTGTGCTAAGTGACAAGGAGGAATGGGAATGTCAATTGCAATTGCTGGATGAGGAATCGCAGGAGTGCAACTCTATAGTGCTGAAGATTAGAGACGCCCCCGAGGGAGTTGCCATTTATAGCGCACGGAGAGGACGTACGATGGCAGGTGAGTGCTAACCTGTAATGCCTGAGCAAATATGCGCACTCTGTAATGTCTGGAGAGAGAACACGCGCGAGACGCTCGCCCTTGGTAATGCCCTTTTTTAGAGGAGAGACGGAGGCGAGCTGCTACCTGTAATGCCTGGAGGACATATGCGCTGTAATGCTGGAGAGAAGCACGGAGGGGACGTCCACTTTGTAGATGCCAATTGGAACGAGAAAGACTAGGGGTGAGGCGGGAGTGTCACTATTCAAGAAGACGTTCAAAACATACTCGGAATGGAAATATGTTGTTTGGGAGAATTTACGAGCACCAACCCGATGGTTAAGACAATGAGTCTCATGGCAAAGAGACCAGAGGTCTCGGGTTTGATCCCTTGCGTCTGGATTCTAGCGTCACACAATTTAGCCTAGACTTAGTTTCCTCCTAGATCATCGGGCAAATACTCTTATATATAGCTATATAGCCTTCTATAACTCACTACTTATATATATATATATATATATAATTTATATATATTATATATATATGCATTTAATATATAAAGTATATAATAAATCTATAGATCTATATATACGATATATATGTAGTACTCCATTATAACTGTTTGTAAAATAATTTTTAATTTATGTTCGTACCTTACATGCTTAAAAGCATTTGCGGCCGATCATAAATTTTAGATAAGATCAAACGTGTAACAACATCACTATAATAAATACTCGTTCTTGTTGAGATATCTCTTCGAGTCCAGATACATGAGGGTCCAGAATCACAATTCAACAGAAGATCAGATACTGCTTCACAGAAATCCTGCCAAACGTTAAAACCGACTCTCGGCAAGAAAGCCGGGAAATTTCACGAAGGGCTACGGCTCGCGACTGCGGAAGAGTATCTCACAGAAGGAACTTTTCTTACTTTAATACTTATTCATATTTTACTATCTTTGAATAAAATAAGTCATTTCAGAATATGAATTTCTAAATCTTACCAACCTCTTTATATAGGGTGCTTGCTCTTAACGAACCACCAATCTAGCAAGATCTACCCTATATAATTGGTGAACCGGAGAAAAGACACACCCACCCAGAACTCACATCACCGCCTTCTGAAAAACAAACAAATGAAGAAAAAGAAAAAACTACAATACACACAAAATCCCAATCAGAACACTTGGAGAGAAATGACTCAAGCAAACGACCACCACTCACTCGCTACTGGAGCTTCATTTTCATTTCTAATTATGGGATTAGGTCATCTTTTTCAACAACTCACAGATTCAAGATTCAATTGTCAGACATAGCAAACTTCCTTTATGGTATGGAGATTTCTTTCATCATTTTAAGTTTTGATTATGGCAGCAATTCATTTTTGAATTCCACTACGAACTTTGATCTCCGTTTTCGAATATCTAATGTTTGGTGACCCTCTCCCTATTTATGTTAATGATGAGTTTTTTTTCAAATAAAGGACCTAATATTCAAGAAACTTCGTCTCAACATATGTTAACTCCCTTATGTATGGATTCTCTTTCAATCATTTTTAATTTTGATTATAACATGAATAATTTTTTTGAATTCCATCTACGAACTTTGATTCTTTTCGAATTCTAAATTGGTTCTGTGACCCATCTCCTTTTATGTATGAACGAAATCTTTTCAAATTAACAGAACCTAAACTTCAAGTCAAGCTTCGCACCTCTACATATGTCAAGCAATGTTACTCTCGTAAATACAACTTTGAAAACTACGTGCGCATTTGGTCCCAAATATGAGTACGCTATAGAAACCACGCTCTTATAGAGGAACCTTTCCTGATTTAATGGTTCGCATTCAATGTGCGCCTTATTTCAACTCGTGAATAATCTCAATGTTCAATATCAATAACTATCATTTATGTATTAACATTTTTTGTACTTTTATGCATTTAAAATGTTGGTATGTTTGTTTATATCTAATCGGATGTAACCAAATATGCTTGTGTTTAGAATGCACTGTTTTTATTTTTCTGTATATATTATATAATTATGTTATTTATATGTATTCAATACTTGTATATAAGTTTAGATCTCCGATGTCACCAGTTATAGCCTCGCCTCATCTGAACTCTTCCTCTCCAAATTTCATGTATACTATTTGCTTCTAATGTATTATCTTGGGTATTCCTTTACTTTAAAAAAAAAAAAATGGTGTTCCCTTTTTTTGTTAAAAACATAATTTTTAAAAAAAAAATATTGGGGGGTTTTTTGGGGCAAAAATTTTGAAACAGGTACTTTTAACACTTTTAGTATTTTAGTTTCATTATTGTTATTGTATAAACTTATTAACAGATAATTTGAAACTCCGTGTTTAGCCGCCAGGAAGTATGTAGTACTCCATTGACATTTGTAAAAAAATCAATTTTTATTATACAATACTCGATAGCCTTTACCCTAGCTATTTTCTGTTCTTAATAACAACGCTCCGCAACATATAATATAAAACTCGTTTCTTTTGAGATACTCTTTCAGTCAGATACAGAAGTCAGAATAAATTAACAAAAAATCAAGATAACTCTCTCCCAGAAATCTCCAAACTTCAAAACGCTTCTCGGCAAGAGCGGAAATTTCCGGAAGGGCTTACGGCTGCCACTGTCGAGAGCTCCTCACAGAGTGAACCATTTTTTATTACTCTTTTTATTACTATATTTTTCATAATTGCATGCATAAATAACTGATTTGATACATATGAATTTTCTAAATTTACCACCTCTTAATATAGGGTGCTTGCTCTAAAGAAACCACCAATTTAGCAATCTAACCCTAATATATATTATATATATATATTATATGTTATATATATATATACATATATATATATATATATATATATAGTATATATATATATATATATATATATATATATATATATACTTCATTATTAAAAAGCGGAAAAGAACTTCTGGGATAAAACTGGCCTAGCACCGCTATTTCATTCACCGCACCGCACCTACCAACATTCATTTTAAGCAGCGCACCGCACCGCACCACCTTTAGGTAAATGCATACCGCACCCCATAGCACTGCACTTTCATATATTTTTACCTCTGCACCGCACCGCATCAGGGTACTGAAATTGTGTGCTGCGCCGCATCACTGCACCGGTGCGTCGGCCAATTAATCCAACTCTGGGAGTATTACAAATGTTTTTTTCGGGACCCAATGTAGTTTTATGATGTCTGCGGAGCCGGTGTAATATTTATCCGGCACCGACTTCGGCTCCGCAATTTTGAAACATTCATTCTTCGGTTCCGAATCATTTATTATATTGCAAAAGATAATTTTATTGCTCCGGCACCGGGTTCGGTTCCACCCCAAAAAGGTTCGACTCCGGTGCCACCCGGAACCTTGCGGCACCGTTGCTCCACAGCTCAGAATTCTTCTTAGCATGATTGTGGTCCTTGGTTCGAACCTCTAACCATGGGTGCACACCGGTATACGACTTCGTAGAGAGAGAAATCCACTTAATTGGCAGCATGGCTCCGCAGTTGGGACCGCGGAGCAGCAACGTTTTGGGATGAGTCAGAGCCGGAGTTGGAGCAGTAAGCAATTTTGTCATTAATTATGTTTTATGTTCCTAATTTTAGGTAAAATAAAGTAGTAAGAATTAGAGTTGGATGAACAAAGGAATTTTCCCCATCGTACTGGAGTGAGCACACTACGCACAGCACTGCACCAGAGAGAGTACACCTCGCACAGCTCCGCACCAAAAGTTGTCTTTTTTGCACCTTCAAAGATTGCACCGCACAAAAATGAGTGTATAGCGCACCGCACCAATTAAGTGCATTAGCCAACACCAACCGCAGTAAAAATCCTTCTTTCCCATTCCAGTTCATAAATCCTAAACAATTAATGATCACAAAGTCTGCCACACATTTCCATCAAGTATTTTTCCATCTTCTTTTCAAAGACTTCCACACTTTCAAATGCAGTGTATCGATCGGGGGGGGGGCATGTCGGCATTTAAATTCACCTTTCTTTCACCTCTTTCTTAACAACTCCGTTGGTGGAATTTGGTCTGCCACTAGCCTTTCCCCACCCGATATATAATTTTAAAAAATGGACCACCAGTTACAGTTGGAGGGAGTTATATATATATATATATATAATATATATATATATATATATATATATATAAGTATATATAATATATATATATATATATATAATATTTATATAATAATACTATAATATAGTTATTATATATATATATATATTATATATATATATATTTCCTCCTTTGTGTGTCGTGTGTGTGTGTGTGTGTGTTGTGTGTGTGTGTTGTTGTGTGACCTTCTCGTTGCTTCATCGTAACCTTGGAGTGGACGTCATCAATTAAAATCTTTAAAAAATTACAACTGCTTGAAAGTTGACAATTTCACTCATTTTATTCTTCCCAAAATTCCGAAATTTTCTTTCCCCAAAACTATTAAAAACAAATGTTCTTACAAGAAATAATCTCTACACATAAATACAGTCACGACAGATTTTCTGTCCGATAATGGGTTGGCTGACGCGCGGTAACGGTGAAGTTTGTCAATCTGCGGTGCGGTATGGTTGTAAAATACAAATGGAAGGTGCGGTGCGGATGCCGGTGCGAAAGTTTTTTTTTTGTTGCGGCGCCAGTACTATGTATGACTACACCATACAAATATACAGAGGTTTCGATTAAAGTAAAAATGCTGAACAGAAAAACTTCTCATTACTTGTTGACTTCAGGCTATGCTGCATTCTTTTCTTCCTCTTCTTCATCACCTTCTTCAGCATCATCTTTTTTTTATCATTACCACTAACTTCTTCTTATCCGTCCCATCTTTTTCTTTTATCATCTTCCTCTTTTTCTCTCATCATCAACTTTTTTCTTTATCATTCTTCCTCTTCTCTTCATCGTCATCTTTTTCTTTATCATCTTCCTCTTCTTCTTCTTTCTCACCTTTTCTTCGAAATAGTGATCATAAATACTTGTATCGGATACAGATGTTGTGTGCGCCGCGAGTGTTGTTGTGTTTTGATGAGAGAAGAGAGAGAGAAGAAGAGAGCGAGAGAGAGACGATGAGAGAGACTATGAATTACCATTATTTTAATTTATTTAAATAATATTTATTTTTATTTTATTAAATTGATCAAAGGTGCGTCTGTAAAGTTTTAAATTTTGTTCCCATTGACAGAAATTCTGTCCTCATAATTTAGACCTTAAGCGCGTCTTCGATTTTGCAGCTTTTGGCTAACGAAATGCAAAAATTTTTGTTCGTTTATACCGATCAACCTAGCTCAAAATCGAAAAAAATGTTTATCAAAACGTAAAGGAATTTCTTTAATTCTGTATGGTTGCTATTTTATACAGAATTTTATTCTATATTACACAGATGTGACATTTTTTTTTACGTTTGGTGAGCCCTTTTTTTACGATTTTGCGCTAGGGTGACGAAAACGAACAAAAAATTTTTAGCCCATTTCGTTAGCAAAGAGTGCAAAATCGAAGACGCCTTTAATTAATTTCACTTTCGTAGATTCATAATTCATTGACGTAATTCCTTTTATCATGTGACATGACACACACAACACTACACCACAATGTCAGCCATATGCACACACACACATCACCAAGCCTATCCATACAGCCACTGACGTTGTAATAAGTGGTGATTATCTGATTGGCGCACCGTGTAGTTTCCGGTGTATGACTGTTATACGGTATGTGTGGTGGTGTGGTGAGCATGTTTTGTGATGTCTCTTGTTATTGGTGAAGTATTCATGTGACAATATTATGCATGAAAATAATGTACTCACAAGTCACAATTTCTTTCATAAAGTGTATTATATTTTATGTAAGTATATATATAATTATAATATATATATTATCTATCTATTATATATATATTATATATAGTTATATATCATATATATATAATACTATAGTATATATATATATATATAAATATAGTATAATATATAATATACAATATATAGTATATATATATATAATATATAATAATATATATATAATTATATATATATATAAATATTATATATATTATTATATATATATTATTATATTATATATATTATATACAGGCCCTTTTATGTTATTAAGGCGACTCCCGTTTGTCTTTTGTTTTTTTTTTGCTAGTAATATGAGCATTAACAATGAATTAAAGTGGTGACGGACATGATCAAAAATATATAGGACCTGTTTATAATTTTATGACTTGTTAGTTTTTTTTTTTTTTTTTCTTTTTTTTTTTTTTTTTTTATTTTTTTTTTTTTTAATTAAATTAAACGATACAATTTGTAGTATATGATACTAACACAAATGATTTAAACGTGGTAACGGATATGACTGTATACCTTAGCAATATATTAAAAAAAGCAAAAAAAAAAAAACAAAAAACAAAACAAACATGACGGAATCATCGAACATAAGTCCTATACTATTTTTGAAATTATGTCCATGACACTCCCTTAAATTTATTGTTAGTGATCATATACTAAAAATATATTAAAAAAAAATAATTAAAACTGACAGAGTCGTTAAAACATAACAGGCTTATATATTATATATCATACTATATATATATATAGTATATATATATACTATATAATATATGTATATACTTATATATATTATATTATATAAATATATATAATATATATATACGTTATATATAATTATATTTATAATATAATATAATTTAATGAAATTTACTGGTGACATGATCAAGAACGGAGAGAGATGGTGATTACAATGGATTTGGAAGTCTGTGATAACAACAGAGGTTTATAGGAAGGGTATATGTTCCGAGGGATTGGAGTTAAGAGCAATATAATAGTATCCCTATATAAAAGTCAGGAGGATAAGATAACTGTACCGGAATTAATAGGGGATTATAGTTTATTGAGTGTTGCAAGGAAAGACATAATGTTCTTGTATTTTGTGGTCGAAAAGCTGCGTCGTTGACTGAAGGGCTGGATGTTGGTGAAGTAACAAGGTGCGTTAAATGAGTGGGTAGAATAGACTGTGCGGAGTAAATCTTTTCACATTGAAACAAAATGATTGAGAAAATTGTTAATAAGTTACGTATAATTAGTTATAAGTTTCTGTGATCTTGCCGGTAAGGTTATTTTAGTGAATATGACGATTTGTTAGTCGATATGGCTTCTGTTAGTGGAAATCAAAAGTATTGTAATGACGATAGTGAATTGTGTGTAAGAATAAATGGAGTTGATAGTGATTGGTTTAATAGTAATAGCAAGGTGAGACAAGGATGTGTATATCTCCTTGGTCATTCCAATTTGTAATATGGATGGGGTTACAAAAGAATTAGAGATAGGGGTGGCAGAGGAAGGTATTAGAATTGATGGAGAAAGGAAAGAGGAGTGGAATGGTGCCTTTCCCCTAATTATATGCGGGATGACTTAATTTTTGTGTGGCGAATTTGAAGTGTTAGAGAGGATTGGTTAGAGAGATTTGGACGGGTGTGTAAAAGGAGGGGTTTGAAAGTAAACGCAGTTAAGAGTAAAGTTATGGTTGTAAGTGAGGACAGTTCCTCCGAGGACAGTTATGTTAGATGGTGAACAGCTGGAACAAGTGTCTGAGTTAATATTTAAGATATATGTTGATGAAAGGGAATGGATAATGTAGAGTGTAAGTAGGAAGTTGTGAATGGCAAGAAAAGGTTGGCTGGTGCAGTTAAATCTTGGTTGATGTAAGGGACTAAGTCTTGATGCGCCTAAAGAGTTTTTTGAGGATATTTGTTACCGGTGTTAATGTATAGTAGCGAGCCTATAGGTCTGGAAAAGGGGATATAGATCTAAATGTTCAACGTTTCAAGATGGACAATCTTAGGGGCGAGTTAGTAGTTGTGAAAAGATTTGATAAAATGAGGAATGAACGTATAGGAGAGTTATGTGGTGTGAAGAAAGGGGTAAGATAAGAGTAATAAATGAAAAAGTACGTTGAGATGGTTTGGTTCATATGAGAAAGGAGGAATGACCAAGTCGGTGTTAAGCGAGTATAGTTGGTTGATGTGTTGGGAATCGACCCGGCTGGTGGAAGACCGAAGGGAAAGTGGATTGAATCAGTAAACAATGTCTGAAGGAGAGAAGGTTGTGAGTTGATAGAGGCAAATATAAAGGTTCATAATAGGAGTGAAAGGTGGGGTTTTTTGGAGGGGTATGGTTGTAGCCCAACTGGGCCAGGGGATGAACCCAACACTTGATATGCCATAGTGAAAGGTCCGTCGCGGTCCCGTGAAGCTTCAGGGTGGATTCTCTGACTGCAGCTAGTTCTCACTATAGGTATAAAGGGGGCGGGAAGGCTGGTCTTTCTTTTCGGACTTGTGTCAAAAATAGCCTACTACTTTTCTTTTTCTGATGCAACTGTCCACGCACCCTTACACCCGGGTCCCTTGGCGAGCGAATCAGAGGTAAGATAATCAATAATAATACTAATATATATATATATAGTATATTTAAGTATATATATAATATATAATATATATATATATATATATATATATATATATTCTTTCTTTCTTCACCTTTCCTTTTTGCCCCAAGATTGGGGGTAAGGTGCTCTACGACGAGCATCGAAAAGAAAAGCAGTAGGAGAACATGACAAACGTCGAAAGAAGCACAAACCTTACGCCCCTTTGTAACCATTAATTATGAGAGAGTCTCGTCACAGACAGAAGAATCCCCCTAGAAGCACATGGATCCACGGACGGACCCTCACTATGGTAATCGTCCAATGTAAGGTTCATCCCCTGGCCCAGGTGGCCCACAACCATTGCCCCATACAAAACCCCGCCATTCTGTCTTCTACTATCATGCACCTTTATTCTCGCCTCTGCCAACTACATTTTCTCTCCTTCAGACATTCAGTTCACCCAGACTCGATCCACTTCCTCTTCGGTCTCCCCAGCCGGTCGATTCCCAACACATTCTCCACTATACATCCGCTTAACCAACCGAACTTTTGCATTCATTCCTTTCCACATGACAACCTCATCTCAACATACTTTCATTATTCTCTCATTTACCCTTTCTTTCACATCTCCACATCCTCCAGGCTCATCTAAAACGGTTCATGTCCTCCACTTTATTAATTTTCTTTTCACACCTAGCTATGGGCCCCTAAGATATGTCCCATTCGAACACAATTGAACTTTAGTCTATACTTCTTATTCCAGACAATAGTCTCACTACCATACAATAACACAGGTAAAACATACCCTCATGTAAGAAGACCTGAGCGCACTCAAGACTTAGTCCCTTACATTACACCAACGAGTTTAATTGCAACGCAGCCACCTTACTGCATTCACACTTTCCTACTACACATCTGTCATCATCGTTCCCTCTCATCCACGACATACCCTAGATATTTAAACTCAGACACTTGCTCCAGCTGCTCATGATCTAACATATCTAACATAACAACACACTGAGGACTGTCCTCACTCACACCATAACCTTCTCTTATCTACTTTTACTTTCAGACCCCTCCGTTTTACATACCCTGGCAAATCTCTCACCAATCCTCTCAACTCTCTCAGACTCCGCCACACAGAACTCAATCATCCGCAACAGTAGGTCGTGGCACCTCCACTCCTCTCATTCTCCCACTCATTCTAACCCCCATTATCCTGCCTCCCCGAGTCCTCGAGTGTCTTTCATAACGATGAGAGAGTGAGAGTGAGAGGTACCAAAAGGAGACCCATACACAGACACAGAGTGGCTGCTCACCGTTTTCGGACCATGTCCACGTTTTCGCTATTAATCCTAAACAATACCATTGACAACATCTTTAGTTCTTACACACTTCATAATCGTCTCATACATGACTTTTGAATTCCATTCAGGAAGCATCTACACACACCATAATATCGCACTAATAACCTGCCATAAAGCTTCCCTATTAAATCTATCATAACGCCTGGTTGTAAATCCAGTAAAACCTAAATATATTATTCTTCTTCTCCCTCATCTTTCTCAATCATTTGTTTTCATATGTAAAAAGATTTGATCCACACGGGTATTATAGCTTCCTCTACAACTCCCTAAACGCAGTCCATAACCCTTGTTCTTTGCACCAATCAGTCACTCGACGTGCACTCTTCGACCAAAATACCAGCATATACCTCTCGTACAACACTCAATTATTCCCATAATTGTCTACAGTTCCCTTTTCTCCTTACCCTTATATAAAAGGGTACTATTACCCGCTCTCCTCCAATCCCTTGAACTATACCTTCCATAACGCTTTATTACAACAAACTTCATAATCCCAATCAAGTCACATGCCTCGCCTCGCATCTTGAACATTTCATACTAGTATTTCATCTATACCTGCAGATTTAACCATCTTTCAGCTTTCTCAATCTCACTCTACCCATTACCCCTCCTTACTAATAACCCTCATCCCCAAAAAATGCTTATTCCTTCTTGCAACCTCAAAAACCTTTCACCATCACATCATTCACTAACACCCTTAGCATTACTAGTTAATATTGTGCAAGAATTTCGAAGTGTTCTGTTCCACAAATTCCCTCACATCCATTTCATCGTACTACAAAAGCACCATCCTCCTATTCATGTATTCTAAAGCAGATTCCCCTTATTCTACTTCTTAACCTTTCGCGCTTCCTTCCAAAGAGCTTCCTATTCCTTGTATTTCCTCATTCATACCTCCTGTCCAAACTGTTCATTTAGCTCTTGTTTTCTCCTACGTATACACCTTATTTAGTATTCTTTTTTCCTCCTTATATAATTCCAAGTCATCTTCTTTTGAAACTTCATCATTTGGCTTTTAGTACATTCAACCACCGCTTCTCTTTCTTTTACCTTTAAGCACGCTTTCATGCACTCGCTCATTCCACCATTCGTGTTAACATTCTTACTTATATAGTAATATAATATATATAATATATATATTATATATATATATATATATACGTTATATATAATGATATATATATAGTATATATAGTATTATATATATATTATTAATATACTATATAGGTATATATTAGATATAATAGATATAATATATAATATATAATAATTATTATTATAATTAAACTAGCATGTGGGATTCGATCGACGGACTGCAAAACCTCCTTTTACTTACCCTCTTTGCGTCACTTCGTGGTAAAAAGGAGAAGACAGAGAAGTTATTAATTTCCTTGGTACCGTCCATCCCTACCGATAGCTGAATTAATAATATAGAGAGACTATCGCTGGTTTCAGTTGGCAGGATTTTTCGATGAACATCTAATAAAAATAACAGACTAAACATTGAGCAAACTATATCAATGTAAAAGAAAAGAGTTTGACTCTCAATAACGTGTTTAATGAAAGCCTTCATTGAATTGCATGCGGTTTATTAAAATAAAATTGATAATAAAACCATATGTAATATAAATATAAATCTAAAATTAAAATTTTAGTACATTAAAGAAATATTAAAGTTTATAATTTTAGACATAATAATAATGTGTTAAAGGTCAAATGAGGGTGTAAATAGATAACAGATTGATGTGTCCCCTCTAGGCTCTGTATACTCCTTACAAACAATACATGAAACTCTCGTTCGGATAATGTGATGATTGTGATTCACTCGAAACCTCTTTACGAAGGCAAAAACAATTTGGAAATTTGGTTTATGAGTGATGTGGAAACTGATGATGATAAAGGTAAAGGCCGTGGAACAGCTTGAGAAGCAAGTGGAAATGTGCAAAGAAAGGAAATTTTCAAATAAATGAACTAGAAAGTGTTGAAATTAAAATTGGCAAGTCAAAAAAAAAGAATGAAAAAGAAATTGACCATGTATATGTCAGTAAAAGGAAAAGGGTAAAGTTTGAAAGACATGTGTGGACTAAATCCCAGCAGGAGATCCTAAGAAAGATGTTTTTGTCCAATATTTTGAAAAGAACAACTCCTGGGAAAGCCGAAATTTTGTTTTTCTCAGAAAAAATATCCTGATTTCTTGCAACTTAGCTGGGGAAAAATTAAGCAAGCATAGCATATGAAAAAGTCAATAATGCCCAAGAAAGAGAAGCAAACAATTATAAAACAAATGGAGTTAGGTTGGAGGTTGGACTGATGATGTATCAAGAAACGCCTTAAAAACACTGCAAGAAGCAAAATGGAACAGACCTAGTGTTCTGCCAGTTGCAGAAGATATCATAAAACTACAGAAGTATCTAAAGTCGAACATGGATAAAGTAAAGGTAGAAATTGAAGAGAATCCAACAAAAGAAAATTGGAAAAACTTATCCAAAACTTAGCTTAACTTTTGTAATACTTTTTAATCGCAAGCGATCTGGTGAAGCTTCAAAAATTCATCTTTCTACATACTTGAAAAAGAATCAGTCAAGTAGTAACTCGGATTTGATGAAATCATTGACTCCCATGGAAAAAGAGCTGTTCAAAGACTTTTCTAGGGTCGAAATTAGGGGGAAACGAGGGAGAAAAGTACCAGTTATATTTACCATTTATTTGTAAAGAGGTGTGCTAGGTGTGAGAAGAAGTAAGGAATGTAACTTATTTGTAGTGGCTGTAGTATGGTTGCAGTAAGAGGGTAATGAGAGGAATAGAATGAAAGTAATGTTGAGATATGGTTTGTCGATATGGGAAAGGATGAATGAGTATCGGTTTGGTTAAGTCGATGTATATGTGGGGCGAGGTGTGGTTTGGGAACGCCGGCTGTGTGAGACCGAAAGAAAAAGTGGATGAGTCAGTAAAGAATGGAGGAGAGGAGAGCACCATAAGTTCGAGAGAAAGTCAGAAGAAAGGTGTGTAATAGACAGGAGTGAATGGCGGGGATTGTGAGGGGGTATGGTTGTTGGCCCACTTAATGCCAAGTATTAAATTTTGCTTTATATGGCACACTATGGGGGCTCGAGCCGGAAAAAAAAAAATTAGGGGGGGACGTTTTCCATACCCGCGTAGGGGAGGGGGACCGGAGGAACCCCCGCGACAAGCAAATACCAAAGAGCGGGGGTTCGCGAGACCCTCCCCTACGGAGTACTGCCTGGAAAACGTTTCCCGCCCTATGTTCCCCAACCGGGCTCGAGCCCCCTAGCTGTGGCCGTATAAAGTATCATCTAATAGATAAATACTTCTCCATCAGCTTTTCTCGTGGAAACTCAAGATTGTCTTTGAAGCCTCCCAGGAAAATGGGCATGGTATCTATTAAAATAATTTTTAGGTTTTGCATGCTATGCTAATCATTTTTTTTTTTTACTGCTCGATAAGTTTGTGGAACCGGAAAAAAGAGTTTAGCCTTCTGGTTCTTAAAATGTTTGGTCTCCAGCTTAATGTCTGGTCTGACTCTGGATACACCAACCCTTTATATGCTACGTTTTAAGACAGCTGACATCTTTTTTATCAGGAACGAGGATGAATTTTTGTTAAGTCAAAGTAAAGTTTAATAAAAAGATTGACAGCCATCACACCGGAACAATAGGCAGTCATGGCGCATCTGTTAATTTAAATAAGACCACGAATCTATTATCAAAGTAATGATATAACTTGAACTAAAGGAAAAGTATAAAACAGCTTGATTTCATTACGGTTTTGAATAAATATTAACGAAATTGTTAGTAACTGAGCTAAAGATATTTTCTTTATATAAAGTGCATTAAGATTATTTTAAAAATTTGTGACAAATTATAAATATATCATTCGGCACGTTGGAATATCATCCTGCTAGATATAAAATGTGTTATGATAAGAGTGATATATTAATATCTTAGCACATTTTTATAATATATAAATATATATATAATATATAATATATATATATATATAATATATATATATATTTTATATATAATATATAGTATATATATATATACATGGCGCGGTCCGCACAGAGGGGCAAGGAGGGGCACTTGCCCCCCCCCCTGGAATTCGGGATCTGAATTTTTTTAAATAATAAAATAATAATATTATATACATTATATAATATATATATATATATATATTATATATATATATTATAATATATATATATTATAAATATATATATATATATATATATTATATATATATATATATATAATATATATATAAATATATAAGATGTATCTGTTAATATTGAGAAAAATTCAGTATGATTATTCCTTGCCATAAATAGTAAGATAATATGGTCGTCAATAACATGATTTCACCGAAAACGCCTCGGTTCCAAGATACAACCAATGTGATGAACTTATGTGACATAATCTATATATCCATTGCCCGTCCCGTGCCACATCTCAACCTTTAATAATAATCACAAATATACCGGTAGGAAAGGTTACCTACCTGTTATTTACTAGTTCCGTATCTCGCTTCATTTCATACATATACTAGTTTCCGTTGTCGCGTCAATTTCTGTGTTCAAAGTGTTGCTTATATTTCAAATGAATACACAAATAGTTGAAATGTGCGATATGGCATTTTGTTACCGGTCGTACGAACGGGTAATTCATTAGCAAGCCATGGTTCTATGAAGAAACTGTAGCCCTAATCGTGTCATCCCACATCATACTATGTTGCACGTCTCCATCAACCACTCTTAGAGAAACAGAAGTTTTAAAAAACTACTAAGGAAACGGGCGACCTCGCCACAGTATCAAAGTCCAGGATGATCGAAGACAGGCTCTCCAAGAACTTAAGGACAGTTCCTACAACAAGTACCAGAACATTGCTGCGAACACGTACGATGTAAGTCATTCGACATTTTCAGATATTGAAAATCAACTCTGACCCTTATCACATCCAACGATGCAGCTACTTTTACCAACGGATTTTCCTGCAAGAGTAACTTTGTGTCGATGGATGCAACAGAAAATTGCAGACAATCTTCACCATTTAGCAGAAATATTTCACCGATGAGGCAAATTTTTCCAGAGACGCCAAAAAATTCGTCGACTTCCACAACAATCACATATGGGCTGATGAGAAACCCACATGCAATAGTTGAAAGCCGCCATCAACACTAGTTTTCATTGAATGTTATGGGTCTGGAATTTTTGCGACCATTTGATAGGTCAACCATTCTTTTTACCAGCGTGGAGGCTTTACGGAGGACGTTTATAGCCAATTTCATTGAAACATGACGTGCCTTACACTACTGGAAGACGTTCCATTACAATTAAGATCGAAAATGATTTCATGCACGACGGCGCTCCAGCTCATTTCAGTTTAGTTGCTCGTAACTATTTGAACACTTTATATCCACGCCGTTGGATAGGTCGAGGAGGTACAGAACCTTGGCCTCCGCGGTCTTCAGACCTAAATGCATTGGATTTCTTCTTGTGGGGTCACCTGAAACATTTGGTTTATACAGCAACAGTTGAAAGTCCCGAAAAATTAAGGGCTCGCATAATCGCATCTTGTGACACAATTCGGCACACACACGGTATATTTGAACGTGTCCGCCAATCAATGCGTCGCAGAATAGAGGCCTGTATTGCCGCTGGGGGTGCTCATTTTCAACATTTGTTATAACCTTAGTGCACCATTGCTTTGTACTATTTCTGTTGTATATTTTCTTCTGTGCAGTAATGTATGTATTCTTATAATTAAATAAATTGAATGAAATTGTTAATTACCTTTCCAAATTTAGTTTACTGTTTATTGTAACTTAATGTTTAAATAGATTTCATCACCTTGTATCTTGGAAACGAGGCGTTTTCGGTGAAATGTTTATTGACACATATTATCTTATATTTATGCAAAGAATATCATACTGAATTTTTTCGCAATATTAATGATACACCCTGTATATATATAATATATATATATATATATATAATATATAATATATATCTATATATATATAATATATATATATATATATATTATATATATATTATATAATAATATATAATATATATATACACCCATATTTATAATATATTATTTTTTAATTTATAATATATATAGTATATATACTATATATATATATATATATATATATATATATATATATATATATATATATATATATATATAGTATATATATATAATATATATATATATATACTAA
>JABUQX010007304.1:17500-29058 GCA_015478945.1 Trachelipus rathkii | reverse complement strand
GAAGAGAAGAGGAAGAAGAGACAGAGAGATAAAGAGAGAGAGAGAACGGAGAGGAGAGAGAGAGACAGAGAGGGGAGAGGAGGAGAGAGAGAGAAGGATATGAGAGAGAGAAGAGAGAGAGAAGAGAGAGAGGAAGGAGAGGAAGAAGAGAGGAAGAAAGAGAAAGAGAGAGAAGGAGGAGAGATGAGAAGAGAGAGAGAGAGAAGAGAAGAGGAGAGAGCGAAGAAGGAGAAAGAA
Organism: Trachelipus rathkii; assembly: GCA_015478945.1. Lineage (NCBI taxonomy): Eukaryota > Metazoa > Arthropoda > Malacostraca > Isopoda > Trachelipodidae > Trachelipus > Trachelipus rathkii. The sequence continues at coordinate 28,821 of JABUQX010007304.1, read as the reverse complement.
GAGGAAGAGAGAGACGAGAGAAGAGAGGGAGAGAGGAGATCAAGAGAAAAAGAGAAAGGAGGGAGAGAGGATACGAGAGACAGAGAGAGATGCAGACGAGAGAGCAGAGAGAGGAGAGAGACGAGAGAAGAGAAGAGAGAGACAATAGAGAAGGAAGAGAGAAAGAGAGAGATGATGAGAGAGAGAGAGAGAGAGAGAGAAGAGGAGAGAGAGATTGAGAAGAGAGAGACAGAGAGAGATGAGAGAGAGAGAGAGCGAGACGAAGAGAGAAAGAGATGAGAGAGAGAGAGGACAGAGAAAGGAGAGAGAGAAAGATGAGAGAGAGAGAGAGAGAGAGAGGAGAGAGATGAGAGAGAGAAGATGAGAGAGAGAAGAGAGCCTCATCAACTGCCTCAATCAGCTTCAGACTACTCAAGAGAAACTCCAAAGTCAACAGCATTTTCCAGATCCAATAAACTCGCAAAAGTTACCATTTACAAATGCTATACTTAATATATATATATATATATATTATATATATATATATATTATATAAGTATATATATATATAAGTATATATAATATAATATAATATAACATATATATATATATAATACATATATTATAAATTATATATATTATAATATATAATATTATAATATATATATATATATAAATATCATATTATATATATATATATACTATATACTATATACATATATATATATCATATATTTAATATATATCAATTAGTATATAATCATATATTACTATATTTATATATATAATATATATTATATTATATATATATTACTATATATATATATAATAAATAATATATTATATATATATATAATTATATATATTATCTATATACATATAGTTTAGGCCTCGGTTTACAAACCTATTATAGTTCAGGTTATGATGAGTTTTGCTAAGAATACACATATTAAACTAATCTTATTGTAACCAGAAGTTGCTAGATGGTCCTAACCTAACCTAACTTAAGCTATCCTACCCTAACCTAATATGGAATCCATTGCATGCTGTGCAATTTAAGACTAGCTAATTTCAATACTCCGTAAAATTAGACCATAGGTAAAATTACTTAATGGCATGCACGTTAATAGTGTAATTAGTTAAATGTAGATTATATATCAAACGAAAGTTTAGATAAAAAAATATATATTTTTAAGGGGGAAAGCAGAAAGTATTTAGAGTAATTAAATTTTTTTTTTTTATAGATTCTTTAGGGATCTAGTTTTTTGATTGAAATTCAATAAGATATAGGCCCTATGTAAAACATGTGTTCAGCGTACAGTATGGCTTCAGAGTTGCAACATGTGTTAAGCGTACAGTATGGCTTCAGAGTTGCGAAGTAGCATTTTTTATAAATGATGTATTTGACTGGTGGTCCAACACTGCATAGTAGGCTATTACTTGCAAGGATAAAAAATCTAATATGATAATTAGACTACTATGTATTTTTTTTTTAATTAATGAATACCATATGGTGGTATATATGATGATGTGAATGCATTGCTAACTGTGTGCTCCCAGCAACACTGGTGCCCAAAATTAATATTATATACGTATATATATATATTATATATATAATATATAATGTATAAATATATAGTATATAATAGATATAATACATATATAATATATATATATATATTATCAGTATATATATAGTATAATAGTTATATATATATATACCGTAATTATATATATATATATATAAGTAATACTATATATATAATATAATATAATATATATATATATATATATTAGCTAATATATATACCGCTATATATATAATATATATATATATATTATAATATTACTATATATATATAATATATATTAATAATCATAATAAATATATACGGTATAATAATATAATTAATATTTATTTATAATATATATATTATATATATTATAATATATATTATATTATAATATTAATTATATATAATATATATATATAAACCAATACTTATAATATATATATACATATATATATATTATATATATAATATATATACTAATATTATATATATATATATATATAATATATATCACTATATATATATATATATATATATTGTAGAGAAAATCTCTACCTCCTTTTTCGTTTATTTATTACAGAACTTCAAATTTTCATATTTTGACGATCAACAAAATCAAATCAAGAATACATTAATCAGTCATTAATGTCTAGATAACGTAAGCGAAGGATTGCATATGTAATTGGTAATTGATGAATGTAATAGATATGAAATTTAATAGAATTCAAATTTTTTTTATAGTTCTTTTCTACTGAGCCCAAGTTGCTCCTCCATATGTTTTTCTACTCTACTGAATTTTATGAAACTTCTCTATATGGCCTTTAATGGTATGTTGTATAAAATTAAATTCTTAATTCATTATTACTTAAAAAAATAATATATATGAAATTTAACCTTTAATAAGTAAATCTAGTATTTTAGCAATTTAAATTTTTATAGGTCAACTAGGTCAGGACTACTTCATCTAAATTGGTACTTGATTTGAAAGCTAGTATAGAACTACTTTGGGACTGGTTTCAGACGGGTTTCGAGATAGTTTCAGACTGGTTTCAAACAGAACGCTAATAGGAAGTATTGCACCAGATTATGGTGATAAAAACAATTATTAATTAAAGAATAGGAAAAGAAAAAACTCAAAGCAAATAAATTGTGATTTTATATTCTCGTGCTGACGCGAACAAAAACAATAATTGGTGTTTTTTTTACTAAAAAAAATGTAGTGTTCTGAACGTGCGAGTTTCAAAGAAACATAGTACTAAATCTCAAACTATCAAACTTTTATAAGATGAGAGGATGTATTATAAATGATATCACTGGAAAACTTTTATTTGTGATTTATTACTATAATAGAAAAAAAGTACTGAAATAAATCCCAAGAAATTATTATTAAGTATTAAATTGTTATTATCATTTCAAACCCATAAAATTGTTTAGGGTTAAATTTTGTTATTTATTATACTGTTCATTATAATTATCATGTATGGGAATTAATGGGGAAATTTTGTAATAAGTGTCAGTGCACTGAGGTTTAAAAGTTATTTGGGAATAGTTTAATTAATTCTATATTATTTTAATGCTGTATGAATGGAGAAAGTTATATAGGGACATTTTTACAAATTAAATATTTTCAAAAGCAATTATCAGATTTTATATACCTTAAAACATTTTGTTACTGACTTAATTATTTAATGCAAAGATAAGATTCATAAATTAGGAATTAAGTTAATTTTATAGTAATTTTATTTACTGATTATTATCCCTTGCTTATTGCTTTGCTGTGCCTAATCTCTTTTTATGTTTTCAATTGCATGTGACTGTGGCTGAGGCTTGTTTCATAATTTTAAGAAGATCCTTTCATTTATTTCATCCCCCAAAATTTGTGAGCAAAGGTATCATTTCCGTTAGGGAAACGGACTGCGGCTTCCATGGGCCAGAGTCGCGTATTTTGCACATTACTCTGCGATCCTTCTTCTACATAGTTTAAATATTTCTATACACATTTATCATTAATTACTCTAATTATTTATTTATTTATTTTTCCATTTAATTCTTATTGCTCTGTTGCTGGTATTTGTGTTTTGAGGTCTCGCTGATAAATTGCCCCCAGACTTTGGAACATTACAATATATAATATATATATATATTATTATATATATATATATATTATATATAATATATAATTATATAATATTTAATATATATAATATATAACGTATATATATATATATATTATATATATATATATATATACACAGTATATTATTATATATATATATATATATTATATATTATAATATATATATCATAATATATATATTAATTATTTAATATTATCAACTATTATTATATATATATATATTATATATATAGTATAGTATATATATATATATATAATATATACACATAATAATATATATATATGTTATTATATATATATATATATATATATATATATATATTATAGATTATATATACTATATTACTATATATAATATTATATATACTTACTTGCTTACTTCTGCCCTGCCACCTTTCAATGCCAGGCCACATCTTTCAGGAACCGGCAAACGCACTCTCGGCGTTCCATCAGGCCGAGAGGAAATAGAGAATCGGAAGGAGCTCGAGAGCGGAGCACCCAGAAGAGCGCTCATTTGTTCCTGGATAATGTGCACATCTGGTGCTGGTGGAGTAACAATGTCAGTTTTAATCTATATTTAATTGTAAAAAGTTTTGGGTTGAACCTGATCTGTCGACAGGTTAATTGGCCTCTTGGACATATTTCTTCTATAGAAATTTTTGGTGAGGAGTTAGTTAAGATGTTATTGGCGGCTTTTTATATGTGTTAGTTACAAGTTTATGGATTATGGTAAGGCATGACTATTGGAAGGAGGGAGGGTAATAATAAATTTGTGGTAGTAAATTTAGCTGGTGAGGAGGGTGAGGATTTTAGTCTGTGTCGGAGGTTCGAAGATATTGGTACCAGGTATATTGGATCTAGATTTTCTCGTACAATGCGTCCTCGCGCAACACTTTCCGAAATATAGCGTTCGGCATGGTGACTCGCAGAGCCACCTTATGGCATAACTTCTGTCTCCCAATCTCCCCATGCACTTTTGAGGAATTTTTTTATTTATTTGAAAATCAGCCCTATAGTAGCTCATAAGCACACAAAAAAAATAAATGTATTCTGATAATAATAGTTTCAATTAAATTTGTAATAAACGCTCAAGTCACCCCGACCTTGGAGGGATGAAGCCCACCATAGAGGGGTGAATCGACCATCTGTTTAAATTCTCTTTAATGTTAATATTCAATTTATATATTTATTTTTTGCTAACAAGGGAAATATTTTTTTTCATTTGAATAAAAATCAAAATAAGATAATAAAAATGTCAGGAAATGACACATGGGTAAGAATAAAGAAGAATTAGTTTATAGTGGCCGTTCAACCCATTATTGAATCTTTTTTTTATTGTAAACAATTGACTTCAGATAATTAGTCTTCACGGATTTCACGTAACCATTATGGTGAGTAATTTCTATTATGCCAATAAAAATGTCATAATATACGTAAATACGATAAAACAATTGGATAGAATCGCAATACCCCTCCATCAATTTTTATGCGGGTAGATCGGAAAGTTAGCCCCGTTATTTGCCACTCATATACTTTTGGACTCAAATTTACTTTCAGTAAAGCAACATACATCGAGTGTAATCCAGTAAAAAAAATAATTAAAAATCCAATCCACAATTTTCAGTTATAACGAAGTTAAAACAACTCACATTTTTCAAAAGAGAAATTCTATTGAGACGTTTTGTACCGTTAATTTCTAACATTTTTAAAAATATAAAATACTTTCTACAATTAAATATAATCTAAATCAAACTTGTAGTACTACCGCGTGGCTATTAATGAGCGAAAAAAATTTAATTCTATTTTCTTTTTATATTTTATACTTTCATTAGAGTGAGACCGAATCCACCCTCTATTCTTCTTGACTACCCACACCCACGCTATATATATATATTTATATATATATATATATTAATATATATATATATTATATATATATATAATATATATATATATATATATAATATATTTACGAAAATACTATATATATATATAGGTATTAATATATATATAATATCTATATATATATATAGTATATATATAATATCTAATATATATATACATATATATATATAACTATATATATCATTAGTATTTTTATTTTTTCTCTTTTTTATGTAATCATATAAGGCTACCAGCTTTTTTCATATTCATAAACAAAATCCAAATATTTCTTATATAACTTATATTATAATACATATTTATATTAATTTTATTTTAGAATTTTTTATTAGTGATTTTTTTCCTATAGGTTTATTTGCTGATATCTCCTCTTGTCTAATTTTTCTATATAGTTGTTTTTTTTAGAATTTGGTATCTTGATTTTATATTATAATTTAAGTACTATTAATTTGTATTTGAAATTATATTATTTATTTTATTTTTTTAGATATACTATGTAGTGAGTTTATAATTGTGTGAGATATCATACATTAATACTAATAGATATTATATAGGTTGTGAAAAAACGGCTTTTTTTTTATTGTTTTTTTTAGCAACTCACAAATATTCTTTTATTAAAAAAATAGATACTGTTTTTTTTTAAATCTTACCACAACTACTATCTCAACTATTAAAGATGTTTTAAATTACTACTAGTAGTACACCAATACCCTTCTAGCACTAATAATTGACTATTAATTAGATTATCATACTATATATATATTATATATTAATATCTATATATATAATATTATAATATATTTATTACTATATATATATATATATAATATTATATATATATATATATATGATCAAAAAAGGATAGTTATAACAGGTGGTTGCACAGGTCGTCAGGAAAAAGATGAATTAGAAGTGATGATTTCTCGTGAAGAGAGTGCTGTGTATAGAATACTTATCCTTTTAAACAAAGAGTACCATAAGTAACTCAGAGTTAGGCTGTATAGACATGGGATCGAAGTGAAAATTTAGAGATGATTGTGTTGGTGAAGAAAGGAGATGTTGAAGTATGTTGGGTATGTGTGACGGTTTAGAAATGGGATTATATATCAAGAGATTATGGGAAGAATTGACTGGAGAGGTGACTTGGAGGAGAGAGGTGCTACGCGGAAGAGAGTAAATTAAGACTGAAATTTAGTTAAATTAATAAGTATCAAGTAAGTAAGAACCGCTCCGCAAGTAACAGGTTGAAGAGTGACAGCTGAATCTAAATAACTCTGAAGCAATTGTTAGCAGTGCAAAGAAGTATGGGTGTGCTAAAGTGAAGTAGAATGCGAACAGTGATGATGAATGAAAGGATGAAATGAGTTAAAAAGTAAAAAATAAAAGGGTTTGTTGATTGTACTAAAAGTAAATGAGGAGTATTTGTAAAGAAAAATGCTTGAATTATAAAAGAGAAAAAGAAATGCAAAGCAACAGGATTAAGCGATCTTACAACAGAAATAATACATTTAGAAAGCGAGGATACGAATCAGGAAACATAAGGCATCGGAGCTCTTCCAGAAGAAGACGCGAAACAAGGTTAAATTATGAAATAAGCGGCGAACCTGTCAAGAATTAATAATAGGATAGGTGTCTTTCGTAACCGAGTGAAAATAGATGGACGGTGAGTGTGAAAAAAAAGACCACGTTCGGAAAATTGTTGAGGTATTAATATGGCAGTGATGAAAGAGGTGAGATCGAATAGTTGACTGTGGTGTGTGGCGTGATGGCTGCAAGACAGGAATAGCGTAATTTTGGGGGGATGAGTTATTCAGCAAAAAAGAGGGGAAAGGACTTTTTCTGAGAAGCGGAGATATTGTTGAAAACAAATGGCTAACTAAATTTGCACAGGATTAAATGAAAATTACTGTCGGTAACTGTGATTTTGAATGATGAAGAAACAAGGCACAATTTTGGATCTTGAATGTTTTTTTGATAAAATAAGCGTTTATGGGGTATAATTGCGAGGATTAAAGAGAGAGGGAAGCATTAATATACGCCCTTATATAAGGGGTGTAAGGAGATAAAGAGAACTCTGTAGAAAGATCATGGGAGGGGAATTAGTTTATTCTAAGTGTTGATGGAAAAGCGAAAAAAATAAGCGTCCTGGTATATTTGGTGAAAAGACCAGTTGCGCCGAGGACTGACAGGAATGATTGTCCTGAAAAGGGAAACAAGGTGCGTTATAGGAACGAATAGTAGAGATTTGGATCAGATCTTCGTACTCTTGAAAGCCAAATTGATTACGAGGGAAAATGAGGGGGAGAAGAAGAATACGAATTGACTTTAAGTTTTAATGGCATATATTTGCAACAGGAACGGGTTATTCGATACGGGGGTGGTCGTTACATAGGAAAAGCATCCGTTAGCAGGTACGTTAGATGATATATAGTATGTCTGTGGTAAGGCTTCTGAATGGATCAATATCAAATGTATAGACGGCGATCAGTATGACGGCGTGTTGTGTAGAATAAAATTGGGATGGTGTCGTTTTCTGAGTCAAACAAGTGATTAGGTTTAAGTTATACATAGACGGAGTGAGGCGGAGTTATTGTTATGATCTCCTGCTTCTATTCAAATTTGTTCATGAGATGGGGTCTGTGTTTATTGAAAAGAACTGAAGGTGGGCGCGCACACCGCGCACGTGACAGGAAAATAGGTTAGATTGATGGAGATATGGAAGATGAGTGAGGTTATGCAGGCCTAACGATATAGCGGATGATTTGCGTTTTTGTGATTGGCGGAATTGTTGAAAAAGTTTTTAAGGAGAAATTTTGCTTGATTATTTATGTGTAATTCAAATGGAGTTCGTATTAAGAGAGGGTTTGAAAGTTAGTAAACCGTTAGAAGATAAGAGTAAGGTTATGAGGTTCGTGGAAGAGGGGAAGGCAAGTGAGAGAAGTCACTCAGTGATGATCATTATGTTGTGGTGAGCAGCTTATACGAACAATGGTTTCTGAGTTTAAATTAGATTTAAGGCATATATGGTTAGGCAGCGCAGGCAACGGTGGTGGTTTTTTTGCCATACCAAAAACATTGCAGTGAATGTTTCCATCTCCGTACTATGTTGACGCTGCGTAAGTTCAATTTACTTAGACCGCGATATGGATCTTACCTCGTGTATTATTAAGTGAGACCTATGGTCGGAAAAAATAAAAAAAAGAAGTAGATACGATACCAAGCGTTCCCTTCAATGTGCGGTTTCAGATGGACGACAACTTAGGACTTCTAGGGGATGTGGAAGAATTGGATAAAATGAGAATCAGACAAAATCTCTGCCTTAAAAAGCATTAAAAAAGGAAAAATTCAGAGCATGCATATAATTTTAAAACAAATGAAAGTTAGTCGTGAAGTATGGCGTGTCATTGTTGGAAAGATGACGAATGATAGTCGGTTATTAAGGGACCGCTAAGTGCGTGCAGTGTGTTCCCCGACCCAAAATATTAAAGGTCGAGAAAAAGAAAAAAGTTGCAACATAGAAATACTCTGCTGAATAGACCAAAAAAATGTATGAGTTGTGGCAGAGGCGAGAAAATATAAGGATGCATAATAGAAGAAAATGATTGGTGTTCTTGTCAGGAGGGTGTTGTTGGCCCACCTGGGGCCAAGGTACATGAACACTTTACACTGACGACTTTTTACCCATAGTGAGGGCCGTCGACGAGTCCGTGAGTAATAGGGTGTGGTATTTTCTTGACATTGTACGAGTTTCCTTACGTAAGTAATTAATGAAGAGGGGAGCGGTAAGGCTGGATCTTCCTTTTTCGAAATTTGTTCTATTCTAATCTACTGCTTTCTTTATCTTTATGCCGATGCTTTCTTACGCTACCACCCCCCACCAGTTCTTGGGAGACAAAAGGCCTTAGTATTTGAGAAGTTATAATGATAAATAGTAAATATATATATTTATAAGATTATATATATATAATATATATAGTATATAATTTATAATATTAATATTATAAAGACAGATAACTAATAAAATAATTATCAATATAAACAAAAGTTAATAATAATAATCAACCAACAACAACATTCACACTTACAAACCCCAAAAACACAAAAAACGCATACTAAGTAATAAAAACCACAACCAGACAATAAACTGCATTACACATATTACTCAGTGAAAAGCACCAACTTCTTCCGAATACCTTTATTAAAAAAAAAAGACTCTTGAACGAAAAAGATTCAAAACTTCTATAATTCTTTTTAAAAAACAAAAAAAAACAAAAAATTGGCTCTAATTATTTTATATTCAACGCACAGACACCTGTGTTATTTTCGTATGACTAACCCAAAACGGCACTTTGTTTGGCATTTCATCACAGCCATATTATATAAGAATACAAATTTAATAATGATTAATATAGTATAACATAATATAATGTATAATATATGACATAGAAAATATATAATACTATATCATTAAATGTAATTTTTTTTCTACATTCAGCTTAAAAATAGATTTGTTGACAATATTTTATTCTTTAAAATAATAGTGTTTTTAAAATACATAAAATACCGTTATGGCGCCAACATATACACCCAATTACGGAAGTTCCAAGTGAACTTGGGAGTTGTGCAGCAGCCTCAAAGGAAAGGCAGGTCTGTGGAAGATTAAATCAGATTTTTTGAGGGGGACGTAGCCTTGTGCAACAAAAAGGTCTTAAAATAAATAATATAATAATTCACTTATTATGAAATTTAGACCCAAAAGAGAGGGGTAGCTAATATATTTAAACATAGAATATCATACCTTTAAAAAATATACTAAATCTAATAAGAATAAATAAATAAACCATTCTAAACAATAAAAGATATTAAATGCTTTCTTTTAAATGAAAGACTAAATGGATAAACAATTAAATTCACAAATAAACAAATAAACTTAAGGAAATAATTATCCGGCATTAATCATTCTAATACAAAATTAGTTTGAAAGTCACGGAATTGCATATTTGACCAAATAAGGAAATCATGACCAAATAAGGAAATCGATATCATCATTTCAGAAGGTGTCAAAATTGGTGAGAAGTTCAAAAAGTTCTAAAACGCAAATACAAACTATGTAAAATACAAATGATTCCCAAAGTTATATTTTTAATAAAGAAAATTTATTAAATAAATTAAATTATGGCACTTATCCTTTAAAAGGAAGTTACATAAAAAGTCATGAAATCGCAAATCGCAGAATCCTACTTGTGCATCCCTGCAGTGTTACGTGTTAGCTAAGACTCCAATAGAACGAGCGGAATAGTTGCCACATGTTGCTTTATTTTATCATGTTAATTTTTATGTTAATTTAAAAAAAAAAAAAAATTAATTATTTTTTTAAGGGGCTCGAGCCGACGGTGGGACAGAGGAGGGGACTTCGTCCCCCCCCGTCGTCCCCCGCTGAGGCCGAGAGACCCTGACTCTTTCTATCGTTGCGATTTAATCTTGGGTATTCCTTTCGTTAAAAAAAAAAAAGAAAAAACTTATTGGCAACCTTAACGCACTATTGCCTTGAAATAATCGAAAAAAATCGATTACATCGTTCGTTCGATATATATCGGTTAACTACCCCTTAAAGGATAAGTTCCTAATTATTCGATATACAATGAAATATTTGAGCAAACATTATTAATTTAATTTACGAGTATCTGGGTAAATAAATGATATATTTTAAGATAAATTAGTTTCCCATT
>JABUQX010007304.1:0-12500 GCA_015478945.1 Trachelipus rathkii | reverse complement strand
ACCCTGACCTTGACCTTTTTGGCCTTGGCCTTTTCGACCACCCTTTGATCTTCCATGGGGTCATTTTTTGGCCCACGGTATTTTTTTTTTGGCAAACCCTAATTTTTTGGCAACCTAATTTTTAGGCAACCCTAATTTTTAGCGCCCTTTCGAAGACAAGGGAGGTCGCTGCCCAAACGGTTTGCGGTTAGAACCGTTGTACGTACCTCAGCCAATTTTTTCGACCATGGGTCATTTTTTTGCCCACGGTGATTTTTTGCTTTTTTTTTTTTTTCATTTAGGGCTAGCCCTTTTTGATGTTCTTCAACCTTGTTGTTTCGAAGCACGCACACCCGCAGTGTGCGACCCGCCGCGTATCTGCCCGCCGCGTTTCCGCCCGGCGCTTTTCCCATCCCACCTGAACCGTAGGGTTCACATCCGCACGCCTTGTGTCACATCCCTCCTTGTATCCCGTCGCACCATAACCCGCTCCGCCCAACCCATCTGCATACACAAACACACACACACACACACACACCACACCACACACACACGACACACACACACACACACCCACACACACACACCTGACTCCACGGGGTCATGACTCCACGATTTTTCACCTTCCTTACTACCTCAAGCCTTATCGTCTTCCCAGCTTCGAGTTCTAACCGGTCATATTTCAAAATAGAACTCGACCGCTCACCTCAGAGGCAAACCCCTGACCTTTTACCCACACGGTCCAGCGGTACGAATTGAGAGAATACATAATTTAATTTCCAAGTCTATAAAAGCAAGTCCGCGGCTTCCCAATAATTATTTAGGAAATTATATAATATAATTATAATAATAATAATAATAATAATATAATAATAATAATAATAATATAATAAAAGAAATAAAATAATAATAATAATAATAATAATAATAATAAGAATAATAATTATAATAATTTACTATATATATTATATGATATATTATAGTCATATTATATATATATATATATATATTATATATATAATATATAATATATATATATATATATATATATATATCATAATATGATAAATATAATATATATATATTTATATATATAGAGAGAAGAGAGAGAGAGAGACTCGAGAGAGAGAGAGAGAACATTCTTCAAGAAAATCAGTCATTTCATGTTTACATTGCTATTCATTCCTCAGCGCCTTTAATATCGAAATTTTATTTTGAATCATTTTTTTAAATTTAATTATTTTAATTATTTTGAATTATTTAATTAATTTACATCTTCTTTATTATTTTATATTCTATTTTCCTGTCGTATAACGTCACTTCTCGTCATTGAGAATCAACAACTTGAAACGTTACATAATTTGCCGATTCGTAGCAAAATCACCGCTAGGCCAGACGTCCCATGCCTATTAGCTTGTCTTTAGTTCTCTTCTTTAATATCGAAAAATTTTTTCACAATTACAATTGACGGTTTGTTCACTTTTACTTTTAATTCTATTTTTATGAAAACAAAATTAGTTTATTTATTTCTGGTATCGTAAACTTATATTTTTATTTTTCTATTTTTGGTATTAGGTTCGTCCCAGCGAACTAACACGTGGCTTTCTTTACGATATAACGCCAAACATTGCCTTCACTATCCCCATCTACAAAGCACACTAGAAGTTGTAACTGCAAACCAAATTTCCGACTTAGTATCAACGTAACTTCTATATATATATATATTATAATAATGATATATATATATATATATATATATACTATACTATATATATATATACTATATATATATAATATACTATATATATTATCATACTAATACTATATATATATATTAATATATACATTAAATATACTTCATTCACCAACTAACACCCACCACCACCCCACCACACACCAACACACATCCCCATCACACACACACTCACACATCACACAACACACACCACAACTACAACCACACCCCACCCACCACACACACCACACCAAACACCACGCACACACACACACCAACAACACACACGCACTCACACACACCCACCACACATAACATCCTTACTCTCACAGCTCATAACCACACCGTTACCAACAACACCTCTCGAATTCAACACCCTTTGGTTCTTCCACCGGGGGCACACACCCTCTTTCTGAGCAAATCAATTTTTCCTCAGGTCAACCTCTCTCGTTTCATCCCAGGCGTGCAATCTCTGGATCTTTCGATAGCTTTTTGACCTTGTTAGGTCGAATGCACTGCAACCTCTTGAAAGGTTCATCCTTTGATGAACACTATCATATCATTGGACATAGAAGTCCCATCTTCTACTTTCGCACTAACCAACTCTAATATCTACGATCTGATTCACTCATTCTGATGACTCATCTTCTAATGGTTCCCCAACCCCTGAGGCCTAGAAACAGAGTTAATATTAATGTCTACCCCTATGTTTAAGCTGCCCGCCAGGACGCAGCAATGATCTCTCCCCGCAAAGGATGGAGGGCCCGCACCCGCAGGTGCGACCCGGCAGCCCGCCCCATAATAAGTATAATATTACATAATAAGAATTCATTTTTATTCATACTTAAACATTTCAAAGAATCTCTTTTTAAAACCTATGAGTCATTCATTTTTTTCCATACTTAAACATTTATAAAAACATTTTCCGCGAACTAAAACTTGTAAACTCATTACAGACCTAATTATAACACACTATACTTATCAATTTAAACATTACATTCTTTCACACTTCAATAACTCTACTTAAAATACTTTTTACATGTTTATTAAATTTTTTCATAAAAAACTTCGTGACTGTAAGAACGAAAAAAAACCGAGTGTCTTCTGATTAAATACACATTTTATTTCTACAACTGTACGCAAATTTTATTAAAAAACATTACATTACATACCTTACAAGCAGTAAATCAGTAATCAATAGAGTGTTACCTAACACCTAGGGGGGGATTAGGATGCTTTTGTTTTACTGTTTTACTGATTTAACTGTATATGTTCTTACCTGCTTTTAACCTTCCACATATTATATCTAACATTACCATACCTTTAAAAGCCAGTAATCAGTAAATCAATAGAGGTGTTACCTACACCTAAAAGGGGGGCATTAGTATGCTTTTGTTTTAACTCATGTTTTACTTTAACTCATGTTTAACTGCTTTAACTCATGTTTTACTGCTTTTAACTTTATATGTTTTACAGCTTTAACTCAATATATTTATTAACAGTTTACATACACTTAAAGCAGTAATAATCAGTTAATCAATTTTAGAGGTGTTACCTAACACCAAGGGGGCATTAGTATGCTTTTGTATGCTTTTGTTTTACGCTTTACTGCTTTAACTTTCATGTTTTACCTGCATTTAACTCACACTGTTTATACTGCTTTTAACTTCATGCTTTTACTGCTTTTACCTCTCTGCTTTGCTGCTTTAACTCTCTGCTTTACTGCTTTACCTCTCTGCTTTACTGCTTTAACCTCACATGTTTTATTGCTTTGCCAAATGTGTTAGTTTGAAAGTACGTCTTGTACATCTTTTATACTTTCTTAATTATTTTATTATCAATAGTCTACTCTATTATTTACAGCTATTGCTTATTAACTTACATATGATTTCCCTTCCACCTTAACCGCACTATCTACACACTACACATCACACACACACACACACACCACCACACACTACACCACAACACGCGAAGATCCACACCACAGCTACCTACACACTCATAATACCACACCACATTCACACACACTCTACTTTTACACATACTAAACGCTAGAATACATTCGTATTAAAACATTTCATAGTGTTTTTAAATTACAACCCACGAGTACATTTTCATATAATCTTACCTCATTCAAAATATAGATAACTAAATTATCTTCCCACAGTTATTTCAGCCTCACCCCAAAAATCCTCAAATCACATTATTCACACCAGATAAAAGAATTTATTATTAACTGTTAATCTTTTTGTTTATAAATTTTCTTAAGACTATCGCAAAGTGTAATAACTACACAATTTTACTTAAGAATTTTATGAAAATTTTATTAAAAACATATATTTTCATATATATATCTCATAACAGTCCACATAAATCAGTAAATCAGTCAAGCAGTAAATCAGTAAGCCAGCCCCTACCACCCCTCTACACCAAGCTAGGCCCACGTTTTCTGTTCTATTTGACTTACCTGCTTCACATTCAGAAACACTGCATTGATTCTACCGGATGGGCTGTCAAAAATACAGTTCTTCTCTGCTAACATAACATGTAGTTCTTATTATAAACTTCTTTCTAAGTCTTATCTTAACCACAACAACATATTATCAACTTACATTTAATATTCACGGTCGTACTGTTAACATAAAAAATATTTCATAAGTATTTTCTTAAATTATTACAAACAGTTTCCGATCTTCCTCTTCCGTAATTATTATTAATATCTATGTAACATTGACATATCCATCATCGAAAAAACCACACAACAAACCCGCACCTCCTCCTACAGATACGAAACACTGACCTCTCTCTCTGTCAAAAGCTTGTTGAAATAACTACTTAGGTCTAAAAATTAGTGAAATCCTTCTCTTTGTACGTGCCAGGCGCGACGATTCATAGCGCCATAATTCCAGCGTCAAAATATATTTCAACTAAAGGCCTTCCCTTTCTTTCTGCTAAAATGCGATGGTGACAACTACATCTACCGTTAGGGCCCTTCAAATTTAGCGATATCATGCTTATTGACTGACGGGCCTAATTCTAATCCTAATACCAGGTTCAACTCAATCGGTACCATTCCTAGTCATTAGACAACAGAAATCCATTGTTGTTACTCTTCTCTGAAAATGTCTATCCGGACTAAGCACAACCCTCACCTCACTTATACCACAGACACCACATAACGTGCGAAAAACCACCACAGACGAACCACCAATCGACTAACAACTCCGACTATGCGAGATCATCATCCGCGATACCCGATCTCACGCACTTCCATCCTCCTCTATCAGCAGCCTAAAAAATGACCTATACGCTTCCTGACTTCACAAACCTATACTTGCTGACTACTGAGGTCGAGTCAACCTCGACCTACCTCTCTAACGGCCTCGTCATTATGTGATTGGTCGAGAATTCATCCACACTTTAATCGTTCTTTTAGATAAAAATCTAATAACGCTACTCGCAATTTCTTCTAAAACATATGTATTTGAGCAACGGTGTGTCGCTCTTTCATTATCTTACACATAGACACACCCAATACTCACTCAATATTCGGATCACAACACATCGCAAATAGTCACCTATCACCTTTACAGTTTTATCCTCTTATTAGTTTGCATTTTTACAAGGTGTAAACTTAAAAGATGTTTTATTTCTCACTAAGTGCGCGATACTAATCATATTGGATCAATAAAATACTTACATTGAGGTGTCAATTATTCAATTAGGATTTCACTAGAAATAGAATTAATTAATTCAAACCTTCACCTAAGATTCATACAGCTACACCACCAGGAGATCGCAAGCATGTGAGCCACCCCACCCGACAAAGCAGCCAAACCCCGCACCGCCTGGTGGCCGTCCCGCCGCGTCCCCGCCCGGCCGCGTTGCGCCCGCCACACCGCCACAGATATTCTCCCCGCCCATTCACAACGTTTTCCCGCCGTCCGCCGGCTGCGCTCACCCCACGCCTAGGCCGCCAATATTCCCCGCATCGACTGTATAATGGAAATATAATCACTTACCCTCACTACTAATTTATATTATATATATTACTATTAATATATTATAATAATATATAAACTATATATATATTACCCTATATACTATATATACTATTACTATAGGGCACACTCCTCTGATACTAATATATATATATACCCTCATGAACTACTAACATATACTATAATACCAGTCTAATAATATACTCAATGAATAATATATAGTATACTTGCCAACACCAGCCTATATACAATTATATATATACCGCAATTGGTGTGCGGGTGAGTGTAGTGTTCTATGGGTGAACGACTACCAAGATGAACCAGTATGCTGTACCTGTGTATGTGTGAATAGAGATATAGTGTATGTTGTATCAGTGTAAGTGCTAAGTGTCACATATGGTAAGTGTACTGCACTTACTAAGCTGACACTCAATCAATATAGGTGGATCAGATGACGCCATCAAAGATTTTTGTCATCACCAAGATGCCTCCCCCCACTAAAGCTGAAAGCCGTAACCAAAGACGGCTAAGTTTATTAAAGTTGAGGCATCAAAACTGAGGCACCAAAGGCTGAGGCATCAAAGTTGCGGCATCAAAAGCTGAGGCATTTTAATAAGTTGACGGCATCAAAACCCTGACAAACAGCATCAGAAGTCATTGAAGGCATCAAAAGCTGCAAGGCATCAAAGTTGATGGGAATCAAAAAATATCAGTGGGTTGGGTTGGCGTATGGTAAGTGTGTTTGTGTGTGTGTGTGTGTGTGTGATGTACCTGTGTGCCCCTGTGAGTGTGTGCATGGTGTGCAATGTGTGTTCTAAAATAATAATAATAAACAATAGGATTGACTGAATAAACATAAGTATAATAATAAAATTAAAAATAAAATGTCTTTAATAAATTATACGTTATATGTGTAGTGTGGTGTACACACAAACACAAAAAACCACACACCTAAACTCTGGTGTGTGTGTGTATAATTGTGTGTGTAAAAGTGTGTTTGTGTGTGTGTTTTCCTTTTATTAAATTGTAATAACAAAATAGAATCTTTAACAAAAAATAAAATAAGTATAAATAATAAAATAAAAAATAAAATAATGTATAATAATTTAATAAATATATACGATCCATAATAATAGTGTAAAGTGAGTTAGCGTGTAAGATGATTGTGTGATGACAATACCACTGTGTGCGATAAGTGCGTGATGCTGATAAGGTGGTGTGTGTATATGTGTCTGCAACGTGTGTGTGTGATGATATGTCCTGTTTCTAAATAAATAAAATAACGAGCGGGAATATCTTGCGCCTGACGGGCCCCCGCGCGGCGGAGCGAGGAAATATAATGCGCCTGCGAGCGCACGCGGCGGGCGGGACGCGGCGGGACGCAACCAGACGGGTGCGGGGTTGGACTGCCTTTGCGGGTGGGGCTCATACTGAGCCCTGGTGGTTAGCTAATGATGTAGTGAATTAATTATTATCTATTCTGTGAAATTAATAATTATTTTTAAATATAAAGTATTTATTATAAATATGCTATACACTTAGTAAAAATAACACACTTTTAATACAAAATCAGATAACTTGTATGCACCGCTTAAACAGCTTAAAATGACGTATTGATTTTAAATGAGTTTGGGTCTAAAATATAATAAAACACACACCTGCTCTCAATACAAGTTTAAAGAACAAAAGTTAATTTTCAAAAAGACGATAAAATAATTCTCGACCAATCACATTCGAGGGCATATAGAGATAAGGATTACTCCGACCAATCACAGAGTAAGGAAAACATTTCCTTTTTACCTGCTTGAAGGATCTTACCCATCCAGCATGTTTCAGTTTGAAATATATTTATAAAATAATAATAATAACAAATGGATTTTAGATTACTGGAATTACCTTTGACCTGGTATTAGGATCTATTAAATTAGCCCGTCTACAAAAAGGCCTTATTTCCCATTGTGTTCTATATTTTTATTTTTATTGAATTTTGCACCACATTTTAAGAAAAAAGTGTCATATTGAAATATTATTTTGACCTGGAATTAGGCCTAAATCGCCCCTGGCTACAAAAAGGATTATCCTAATTTAGACCTAAAGTAGTTATTATTTCAACACATTTTTACAGAGAGAGAGGTCAGTTTCGTATCTGTAAGGACTGCGGGTTGTTGTGTTTTTTCGTGATGGATTGTCAATGTACATAATCAATAATTATAATAATAACGAAAACTCCGAATTTTTTAAAAAAACTTTTGAAATATTTTTAGTTAAACTCGAGCGAATAATATAAATGTAAAGTGAATAAATTGTTATTTTTAAATAGAACTTACGTAGATTTTAATAAAATACATGTTATTTTAGCAGAGAAGAACTTATTTTGTTATTTTTATACTTATTCTTATTATGGCTAAGAATGATGTAAAGCAGTAAGTCAATGAAGCAATAGTGGCTAAGCTTGGTGTAGAGGGGTGCTAGGGGTCTGACCTGACTGATTTACTGATTATTGCTTTAGGTGGATAAAATATATGTTTTTAATAAAATTTCATAAAATTTTAGTAAAATGTTATTTTTTAAAACTTTTATTTATTAAAATTATAAACAAAAAGTATTAACAGTTAATAATAAATTCTTTGTTCAAAGATAGATTGATTTATTATAACTATATGCTTAAACTTTGAAAATTTAATTTTAGTGTATATCTTGAACATGAGGTATAACTAACCATCACTTGTACATGTCTATAATTAAAACATTAAACATTGTTTTTAATAAATATAATACGTACATATTGTGTGTGTGTAGTGTGCGTGTGTGTGTGTGTGTGTGTCTCCATGTTGTGTGTGTGTGTGTGTGTGTAGTGTGTGTGTGATATGTGTGGTGTGTGTGTGTGTTGCTGTGTGTGTGTGTAGTGTGTAGTGTGTGTGTTAATGAAAATTAATAATAAAAATAAAATAAAAATAATAATAAAATAAATAAAAGTTATTAAAACAAAAATAAAAAACAAGATGTTAATAAATATATGAGTTAAAGCAGTCAAACATATGAGTGTTGAAAGCGTGTTAAAGCAGAGCAGTTAAAGCAGTAAAGCAGAGATAGAGTCTAAAGCAGGCAAAGCAGGAGAGTTTTAAAGCCAGTAAAAGCAGTGAGTTTTTAAAGCAGATAAAACATGAGGTTAAGCCAGTTTAAAACATGAGTTTAAAGCAGTAAAGCAGTAAAGCAGTAAAACAAAGCGTTACTAATCCCTCTGTTGCTAGGTGTTAAGGTACACACTCTATTGAACATTACTGATTTTACTGCTTTAAGGTTATGTAATGTTAATAAATATATGAGTCATAGCAGTAAAACATGTGAGTTAAAGCAGTAAAACATGAGTTAAAAGCGGCTAAAACATGAGTTACAGCAGTAAGAAGGTAAAACAAAAGCATATAATCCCCACCATGAGGAGAGTAGGATGGATGGGCTGATTTTACTGATTACTGCTTTTGGGTATGTAATGTAATAAATATGTGAGCTTAACCAGCAGTAAAACATTATAAGTTAAAGCGAGGTAAAACCAGGTTTAAACAAAAGCATACTTAATTTCCCCCCTAGGTGTTAGGTAACACCTCTATGATTTACTGATTTACAATGCCTCTAAGGTATGTAATGTTAATGTTTTAATAAAATTTGTAAAGTTGTTGTAAAATAAAATGTTTATTTATCAGACACTCTGGTCTTTTTCTTCCCTACATACACATTTTTTAAAAATTTTGATAAATAATTAAAAAATCGTGATTAAGTAAAGTATTAAAGTCACAAATAATCGTTATCAAAACTAATATGTGCTTAACATAATAGGTCATGCTATGATTACAGTTTTAAGGTTCGCGGAAAAATGTTTATAATAAAAAAATTTAAGTTGGAAATTAAAAACATGAATTGACTCATAGTATAATTTGGAAAAGAAATTTCTTTGAAATGTTTAAGTATGGAATAAAATGATTGACGTTTATAGTATATATATTTATTCATTCGCCGATGCCGGGTCGCCACTCTGCTGGCACGGCGAGCCTAGTGGGTGAACCCGGAAGGCCTCCCCATCCTATTGCGGGGACGAGATCATGCTGCGTCCTGGACGGGCAGCATTATCAAGCGGTAGGGTATAAAGACAAATTACATATTACCACTCTTTGTTAATACGTGACTCAGGCGTTCGGCAACCATAAAAACGATGATTAGTCATGCAGAAGCATTATAATCAATTTATAGGTGGCTCATCACAAGATGACTTCATCAAGATGATCATTCAAAGATGAACCCTTCAAAGTTGAAGGGCTATCAAACTCCAAGTTCAAATAAGCTACACAGAACCAAAAATTTGCACCCTGGAATAACAAGAAGCGTTTGACCGGAAAAACAGTTCGGTTCTCAAAATTGTCCCCTGGTCAAAATCAAAGGGTTGTTAGTGTGTTTTGTACGTGTGTATAAGTGTAAATGTAAGTGTATGTGTGTGTGTGTTGCGTGTGTGTGCTGTGCGTGTGTGTCGCTCGCTGTGTGTCCGCGTGTGCTTTGCCACTCCCGCATGAAGATGGTGTGTTTGTGTGTGATTGCTAGTGTGTGTGTGTGTGTGTGTGTGTGCGTGTGTGTGTGTGAGTGGTGTGTGTGTGTGTGTCTGAAACTGGTGAAAGTATATATTATATATATTATCTAATATATATAGTACCTATAGTACGAACATACAACAACAAACTTACAAACCTATATATAGTATATTATTTTATTATAAAGTATATATCTAAATATAAAATATCTTTATATTTATATCTAATATAGAAACCCTATAAAATTTTCTTTTTCAGTATTAATATAAATACAAACTATAACATTATATAATCATATACTGCACTATATAGTAATATACTATATATATCTTTGGACTAAGTCAAACTTGTTTTGCATTTTACAACATCTGTAGCTGTGCCTTATGTGATGTGGATTATCGAGCCATTGTTATGGCGCTCCGTAAAAGCCACGTGTTAAGCTTCGACTGCGACGAAACCTAAATAGCCACCAAATCGCAAAATAAAAATAAATCTACGATTTACGACAAAGTTAAATAAAACATAATCTAAACTCTGATAATCAAAAATATAATTCAAAAAGAATACGAATTATTTTTTAATTTGCAAATGGTAAAATAATATTTTACCATAAATTTCCTGAGAACAAACAATATGCTATGACGCTCCTCACGTAGATTTTACGAATCGAAATCTGTCAAAAGTTTGAAGTTATGATTCTCAAAACGAGATCTTAGATATAACAGAATGTACATGAAAATCTCATAAAATATGTAAATTAATTAAATTATTCAATTATTCATTTTTTAAAACACTCAAATCAACACTCCAAATAGTCAACAATTTTCGATTATTAAAATTTTGATGCATGATAGCAAGTAACTGCCTCGATGAAATGCTGCGCACGCACATACAAAATGGTCTCTCTCTCTCTACTCTTTTCTCTCTCTTCTCTTCCTCTCTCTCGCGTCTCTCTCTCTCTTCTATAAATATATATATAACATATATAATATATATATATAAATATAAATACTATATAATAATAATTATAAATACTATTAACTATATAATATATAATATATATATATATAATATATATATATAGTATATATAAAATTATTATCATCTCATTCATTATTATATATATATTGAATTATTTATTATGTATTATTATTATTACTTAATATATCAATCTTATTCATTATTATTATTATTCATAATTATTATACATTATTATTAATTAATTATTATATATTCATTTATAATTATTATTATAATAATTATTATAATTAAATCTTCTGAGGAAGCCGTACGACTTAGCTGTTATAGACTTGAAAATCTAATTATGTATTCTCTCAATCGTACCCTGGAGGCCCCCTGGACGTATGTGGGTAAAAGGTCAGAGATTTGCCTTGGAGGTGAGCGGTCGAGTTCTATTTTGAAATATGACCGGTTAGAACTCGAAGCTGTGAAGACGATAAAGGCTTGAGGTAGTAAGGAAGGTGAAAAATCGTGAGTCATGACCACGTAATGATTGGTTAAGCGGATGTAGTGATGTGTGTGGTGATTGTGATTGACAGATGGCTGGCGGGAAACGGGTATGGATGCGACCGGGAATACAAAGGAGGGATGTGACACAGGCGGGCGGATGTGAAACCTACTCAGTCAGGTCTGGGTGAGAAACGCCGCCTGAGTGGAAAAAGAGACGGCAAGAAAGCAGAAACGTCTGCGGGTCGCACCGCGTTGCTGCGGCTTCGACACCAAACAAGGAAGGTTAAGACATCAAAAAAGAGTTAAGTCCCTAAAGGAAGCCAAAAATCACCCCGTGGGCCAAAAAATGACCCATGGTCGAAAAATTAGGCTGGGCGGGGTACGCTACAACGGATTGTAACGCAACCAGATTTAGGCGCGCCCTTTATCTTTCAGAAAGGGCCGCTAAAAATTAGGAAGTTTGCTTCCTTCCAAAAACAACCAACCACAAGAAAAAAACCAATAAGCTGCACAATAAACACGTTGCACTAAAAAACTAATATGAAGGTTTGCCAGAAAAATACCGTGGTATGCCAAAAATGTAACCCATGGAAGATCAAGGGGTGGTTCGAAAAAAGTGATACAAAGCTAAATAAAGGTGCAAGGTCAGGTAAAAAACTCGGCCAAAAAGTAAGAATAACAAGGTCCAAAAGATCAAACGATATCAATCTCATCTACTTTATAAAAAACCCAGCC
>JABUQX010007303.1:27500-34671 GCA_015478945.1 Trachelipus rathkii | reverse complement strand
AGTACTAGTTTTCAACCAACAATTAATGAAACTAAGTTTGTTCATCCACCACAAAGCCTTGAATGCATTTGCTGCCAAAAATACTCTAACCTTTACTGTCTGATAATTTGCAGGATTGTTCAACTCTTCCGAATCCTCATATAACTCTTCTTCCGAGTTTCCTATCACAACACTTCCTAAAAGACTCTATGCCATATCAGATGAAATGGATTCTAGTTCCCAAATGGAGCTTGATGTGACGACCCACTCTCCTTGTAATGTTCCATCGCTTTTGAGAGAGCTGAATAATAAATTGTTCGACGCAAACATCGCAAACGCTCCAAGTGTTCTGCAACAGTTGTTGTCATAAAAGGAGACCCAGATGTCTCCCATCCTAAATCAGATTGTCCAGTTTCCCAAAATCACACACCTGATGGCTCATTGACACAGTTTCCAGTATTAGACTTTCGTAACCCAATGGATTCTATATTGGATCCCAACATCACAATTTCAACGTCCTTACAAAAAGGTAACACTCTTTCTGTTTTACCTTCCTTCATTGTCTCTATGGAAACAGCCCCTATTCTCCAATCATTTCTGAATCTGCTTGATTGGCAGATACTGACATCGCTTCCATTCCTAAATATGGGCACTCCGGTTGCTCTTCCAACGACCAACCAAGTTTACATAATAACCTGGACTTGGTTGAACTCAGCTTACTTATCATTCATAGCGAAGACTTTCTCAGAATCCTTCTTATTGGCCATTTGCCAAATCTGTTTGTAACATTTTTAACTTCCTCAACATTTCTTTGTAAAAGGTGCCGTTCTTTTATGTTGAAGGGTATACACCTTGGCTATTTAATGCTCCCACCATCTGTCTTGTCATGACCTCTCTCTCTCCAAATCCAGCTACTCCGCTGCCTTGTTAAAGGAATCATTTTTGTTTCACTCTGCAGTTTGTGGGGGATTTACTCCAGTGTTTAATGACGGCTCTAAAACAGGGAATGTGTTGGTGCGTCTGCTATCTTTCCTGACACCAACCCCTTCCATATCTCTCCACTCGTGCTTCAATTTTTAAAGCAGAATTTTAACGGATATAATGATTGCACTTTATCAATTTTTATCGCATAACGAAGGTCGCTCTTATGTCATTTTTTCCACTAGCTCAGCGCCCCCTACCCTCCTACTCTGACATCACAAATATATCCGCTGTCTAATAATTTTTCAGACTGCTCTACTCTCGCAATAAACAAATTAACTACGCTAGATACCCTCTCACGTAGGGGTGAATGGCAAAAAAAAAATCGCTGACAGAGAGGCCAGAATGACCTCCTTTTCTTTCCGTAGCTGTTCTAGGCACATCCCAGTTGCCATTCAACAAGGTCGCCTACCGTTACCTGATTATCACCCTCCTCTCCGAAAAGACTTCTGGTCTTACTGGCAGTAGTGTTGGGCAAATGATAATCGAGGAGCGAAACTTAGAAATATAAAGCCGAACATTGGTGTGTGATCTTCCTCTAACCAACGATGGCACTCTTCTACATTGGCAAAACTAATATCACTCAGAGTAACAACAGGCCACTGGATCCTCCCTCCACATGCAAATTTTGCCTTCGTCACACCCCGCAATCTTTTCACCATATCATCATTGATTACCCTCAAATCGTTCTTTTCCTACAATATGGTACATAACACCTTCTAAAAGGCTATTAAACATCTTGCCTGAATCCTCTCACTTCAACGGTAACTATTTTCTCCTACCTTCAGGTACTGAATAATTTATTTAATATGTATTTTTTGAGGACTTATATTTGGAATGCAAATCTTATTCTTTTATTTTTTACATAGAAATGGAATCGACATTAATTTAAAAGAAAACTAAGTAGGAGTAAGCCCATCTAATGACATCACCAAAATTAGAACTATTTATTATCAGAATCTCCTAAAACGAGGTAGATGTTTATATTATTATTTTTATTATATTATGTATTATTATTTTATTATATTATTATTATTATTATTATTATTATTATTATTATTATTATTATTATTATTATTATTATTATTATTAACATGCCCCTTGCCTGTGATCAAGCTTTCAGTAAGGAGGAAAATGTTTATTCTATTATATCGTTATCATTAAAACATGCGTATTTAGTATAATTACTAGTTGTTATTTAAAGCTAAGTTAAAATGTCACAGTATAATTACTGAAAAAATTACATCTGCCTATCATTTATCAAAATTATTCATACCTGTTATAAATTATTTATCAAGTATTGTTAACATTAAAATTTCATGTTTGCACTAATTATTGGTAGCTCGAGAGAAATTACAGAGGAGGAGAGAGAGAGAGAGAGAGAGAGAGAGAGAGAGAGAAGAGAGAGAGAGAGAGAGAGAGAGAGAAGAGAGAGAGAGAGATGAGAGAGAGAGAAGAGAGAGAGAGAAAGTGGTAGAGAGAGAGAGAGAGAGAGAAGAGAGAGAGAGAGAGAGAGAGAGAGAGAGAGAGAGAGAGAGAGAGAGAGAGAGAGAGAGAGAGAGAGAGAGAGAGAGAGAGAGAGAGAGAGAGAGAGAGAGAGAGATGTGTTTAGTATTGTAGATTCTATTTTATATATTGAAGAAACCTATAGATGCGCTGCTAATAACCTGAATAAACTTTTGAAAATTTATTATTATTATTATAATAATAATAATTTATTATTATTATTATTATTATTATTATTATTATTATTATTATTATTATTATTATTATTATTATTATTATTATTATTATTATTATTATTATTATTATTATTATTATTATTGTTGTTGTTGTTTATATTTTCATATATTTATTTAGTGGAAATTATAATGTAAAGCTTAAACGAGTTTTAAGGGTGGAGAAGGAGAAATAGCAGAGAAATCGTTTATGGTGGAATTGGAAGAATAATTTAGCTTTAGCAGAAGGTAAAATAATTGTTATGTTACCAAAAAAAACTAGAGGAGGGATAGAAGAAGAAGGAAAGTTGGAGTTGATACTGTTTGCAAAATGCCAAAAGGAACCAGAAAGAGTATTCTTGAAGCCATTTTATTTTCCCTGTTACTAGCAGCACTAAAACAAACAAAGTTAAACCAAGGTTTATTAGATTTAGTTAGCGAGAAAGAACATAGAATGTGCGGTTCCATGACAGAGAGAGAATCTCCTTGGTTATGTGTTCTGCACACCCCAATGGATCCTTTCTACTTAGGTAGAAGTCATTCTATAGGAATTCAAATAAGTACGATCGCATGTCCGACCAGTTTGCAGTACCGGAATGCTGAAAACGTGTCCTCTCCGCGGGCGGCAATCATTTCTGCAGGAGTCATGAAGAGAAAAAAAGAGGATGGAAAGATTAGAAAGTGATATGTAGAACCCAAAAGAGAAAAAAGTTTAAAGAATAATGAAAAGGTTTGGAAGTTAAGAATCTATGATTTTGCGTACATTTTCAAAACGAACAGGAATACAAATAGGGAGCTGCACCAACTTCTCCGGTCATTCTATATAGATGAATAGCAGATACGTTCACCAGCTGTATCTTCAGATTTAAAAAAAAGCTGTTGGTAGTGGTGAGCTTTGAAATCAACTTGAACAATAATTTCAGAAAAAAAGGAGATTTTTCTATATTTGAGAATATACAAAACATATGAATTTTGTAGTTGATTGAGTGATAGCCTAAGTCATAAGGCCGAAAAATCAGAAGAATACAAATCAGAGACACGAGTACAAACAACATCTTTGCACACATAAGCCAAACAGTCGCCTTTGGCTGAAAATTAAGGATAGAGACTTTAAGAGATAACAGGATAGGTTTTGCTGTCTTAATATTCAAACACCTGAGTTTTGGTTAAGAATGAGAGATGAAGCTTAGAGAAGGAAAGGTTATGCTCAACGAAGTGGAAATTAGAGTAAAGACCATGAAGGTTGCAGAAAGTAATAAGGAAGAATATCTTTGTGTTCAAATAGGAATGTACTTCAATACAGTATTGAAAAAGTATTAAGGGACTTTGAAACTCTGTCTATCTTTCTGCATTTCGGTCGGATTTGGCTAAATTTAGCGAATTCTGGAACTAGGATAATATATATATAGATATATATAGACCGAATAAATGTATATATATATATTATAATATAATATAATATATATATATATATATAATATATATATATATATAATATTATATAATATATATATATAGTATATATGTCCTTAGCTCCCAGAAAATAGATTATACGTCGCAGGCAACCAGCATGTTCCTCAATCCAGTTCTATCATCAGAATCTTCTAATCCAGCAAATTTTCGACGGCTAGAATGTCAAACTTCCTGAGGGTCCCTTCTATGGTTTCTTTCCATCTCTTACTTGGTTCTCCCCTAGGTATACTTCCGTCAGGTATCCATTCCCAAGATCCTCTTGCAATTTTTTCCCTCCTTCATTCTTTCCAAGTGTCCCAACCGCCTCAAATGAGAGCAGTTGATTTTGTTCAAAACTTAGCGAATTTTTTATTCCATCTCTCCTTTACTTGCCTGAATCTTTGTCCTATCCACTGTCGTCAACACCCAACTCTTCATTACATGTCAAAATCGGCGTCAGCACGGTGTTAAATATAAACTTATTTACCTCAAGTAGAACATGTTGTTCCTTTAGGTTTGGATACAAGGCCCCTTTAAAATCCACCATAACTCTTTATCCTTTCCGTTTCCATCCTCTTTGTAACTACCCTACTTAGAATATCTGTGCTCTTCACAACTTTGCCTAAAATACCAATATTGAATTTCTACTGCTGCTCTAAGCTGACAGCTAGAATTTGTCTTTGCAACGTTCATTTTCATACCTCTTGCCATCAGACATTCGCCCCATCTTTTTATATCCTCCTCCATTTCCGATCTAGCAGTACTCCACTCTGCAATATTGCCAGCATAGGTCATTATCCTGTTTTTATTCCGCTCCTCTCAATTTTCCTCGAAATCCGCAATAACCATGTCAATATATGCTATAAATAGTAAGGGAGATAAACACTGCTCTGTCTAACTCACGTCTTCACGTTAAATCATATTTCTGACCCGTCAATGTTCTTTTGTTGCATGTGCAAGGGACAAATTGCTGTCATCAAACCGGCTGTCACCCCAAATCTTTCTTCCATACATTCCCATAATCAAAGGTCTTCTGCAAGTCTATGAAAGCTATTTACAGACTTTCGTTAAACTCTCAAGCCTTTTCTATCACTATTCGTAATTCAAAATTCAAATCTGTAACACTTCGGTTTTACCTATACCTGTGTTGTTTCTCTTCCAAAATTGGGTTTCACTTGGGTTCTTATCCTTCCTTTTATTATTATCTCATACAATTTCGTTACATGTGGTATAAAAACTATTCCTCTATAACTTTACCATTTTCCTCCATTCCCTTTCCTTTTAAAGAGTGGCACTATGATGATTTTCCCCAGTCATCTAGCAATTCTCTTGCTCTATAAAGCTTATTGTTTTATTATTATCTCATACAATTTCGTTACATGTGGTATAAAAACTATTCCTCTATAACTTTACCATTTTCCTCCATTCCCTTTCCTTTTAAAGAGTGGCACTATGATGATTTTCCCCAGTCATCTAGCAATTCTCTTGCTCTATAAAGCTTATTGAAGAGCTCCAGAATCCATTGCTGTACCATCTCTCCTCCATCCACTATCAGTTCGCAAGGTATTTCATTTACTTCTGATGTTTTACCCTCCTTCATGTTAGACAAAGCCTTATTAATCTCTTTCCTTGTGAATTTTTCGAAGTCATTTTCTCGTTCCTCCCCTTCTTGATTTTCTCCCTCCCCCTCTCCATCACCCTTTCCAACGTTTGGAGGTTCTACAGAATATTCAGCTAACCTTGCATCTATTTTTTCCTTTTCTGTAATCACATTTTCCTCTCTGGCTTTGATGTTGTATTACTTTCCTTGCCTTTCCTCTATGAATTTGACAATCCAAACAGTAAACTCCATCTGTCTCTCAGATCCCTAACTAATCTACTTTCCAACTCTTATCAAATTTCTCCCTTCGCAGTCTCCATTGCAGCTTTTGTTCATTTCTTGCGTTTTTATAGCTGTCATACGGGATACATATGTCCATTACACCGAACAATTATTATTATTATTATTATTATTATTATTATTATTATGATTATTATTATTATTATTATTATTATTATTATTATTATTATTATTATTATTATTATTATTATTATTATTATTATTATTATTTATATTTTTTTTTTTTTTTTTTTTTTTTTTTTTTTTTTTTTTTATTTTTTATTCTTATTATTATTAATATATTATTATTATTATTATTATTATCATTATTATTATAATTTTTTTTTTTTTTTTTACACTTTGTCACCACCATTCACGGGCATAGCCCTATTCAAGGAGGGGGTGTTACTATTAATATCATTATAACTACCATCACAATCACCATCCTTATTACCACCATTAATAATATTGATATTATTCACTAGGCATACCTAAAAAATATCTTCATCATTTTCACTATCAATGGTTTGTACACTCTTCTGAATAAAACTGAAGCTTCCTTCAATTCCCTAGCCCGTATCGGTATTTCCTCATATAGTATCTCTTCTTCGTCAAAAAAATATATATCTTGTTGAACATTGATTCCCTTATCAATGTCCGAAAATTGGTTTTAACCACATGACTCAAATTCTTTCAAAAGATTTCTATGGTTTTATTTATTATTATTATTATTATTATTATTATTATTATTATTATTATTATTATTATTATTATTATTATTATTATTATTATTATTATTATTATTATTTGATTGCATATCTGTTCTCTCTCTCGCACACTCGCACACACACACACACACACACACACAAACACACACACACACACACACACACACAAACATACACCTTAAAAACACGCGTCGCTCACATCTCAAAACAATAGAACTTATTTATTTCGCAATATATATATATATATATATATATATATATATATATATATATATATATATATATATATATATATATATATATATATATATATATATATATATATATATATATATATATATATATATATATAATATATATATATATATATATATATATATAGATATATATATATATATATATATATTTATATATATATATATATATTTTATATA